>JAVJIF010022273.1:0-63693 GCA_038442645.1 Agave tequilana
TGAACTAGTGGCCCGTGGGTCAGTGACGGTACAGGCATGATATCTGTGTCCGAGTTGTCTATGTCTGTATGCTTGTTACCATTATTACCTCATATTAAATCAGGAAATACCTAACAATCTTCTAAATTAGGCCGATTAAAATGACTGTCCAATCATGACCAGTGAATAATTAATAGTTACCGTCTTTTATCCATAATCACGATATATTAAGCAATGTCACTAAATATAGTAAAATATAATTTATAAAAGGAAAACACTCACAAACTAGCCATGGGAAGGTAGCTCTCTTTCTCACGATCGCAACGGATCCAGAATCGTCCAAATCGGAGTCCGGATGCTCCAGTTATCGCCTGAATACTAAATCATAACAAAAATGGTAAATACGTAAATAAATATATTTCAAACGCAAATACTGAAAAGTATCAGGGGGTTTCTGTAAAATACCTTTGTTGACTTTGAATGGAAAAAAACTTTGAATGCGGGTAGACGGGTTAACGGGTCGGGTTTAGATCCAAACCCAAACCCGTAACTTAACTTAATGGGTATTGGGTTAACGGGGGTTTAATGGTTTTGGGTTGCAACCCCAACCCAATAAGAGGTTAATGGGTTCGGGTTTTCACCCGAACCCAAAAATACAACAGCACAGCAGCAGCTTTGCTGCTGCTGCGTGCCTGTGTCCAGGCCGGCCAGCACCCGCTGGCCGGCGGCGAGGGAGGCCCGCCGGCGGCGGTCCCGGCCGCCTGTGGCGCGACGGCGGCGGAGATAGTGAGAGAGGGAGGGTGAGTGAGTGAGAGAGAACAGGGAGAGAGAGAGGAGAGAATTAACAGAGAGAGAGAGAGAAGGAGCGGCCATGGCGGCCATGGCGGCCTCGCCGGAGGGGAGGCGCCAGGCCGGGGGCGCGGCGGTCGGAGGGGAGGTGCCGGCCGAGTTGGGGTGCGGTGGTGCGCGGGCTTGGGAGCGGCGGCGGCCGGCCATCGCTGGGTCTGCACAGTGTGGGGGAAAGAGAGAGGTTAGAGAGAGAGAGTTTGGAGAGAGAGAGGTGGAGAGAGAGAGGGGTTGTAGCTAATTAAAGAGAGAGAGAGTTTGAGGAGAGAGAGAGAATTTAAAGGGGGAGAAGGCGGTGGAGAATGGCGGTGGAAGAAGTCGCTGAAGAAGGAGAAGAAAAGGAAAGAAAAAAAAGAAAGATTAAAAAATAAGATTTATTATTATTATATTGGCCCAAAATTTGACCAGCCCCGAACGGTGCCCAAAAATTACAAAAAATAGAGAATATTATCCTGAGTCGTAATATGAAGACGGTTTGAAGAAACTCAATCCGGTTTGCAAATTAAAAATCCCGGAGTGTCTCGCCGATACCGGGCGACACCGGTTTGACCGGATTTTCGATAAATTCAGAAAAGTCCTCCAAAAATACCCTAACGTAGATAATATTATTTTAAGACACATGATGAAAGTGAATTCTCAAAATACAGCGCCATTTGTGAAAGAAAAATCGTAAAGCCGGTTATCGGTATCGGTCGACACCGACTACGGAGATTTTTCAAAATAATCCAGAAAAATTTCAGAAAATCCTGAAAAATCTAAAATATTAGAAAATGATTTTTGAACTGAAATTAGCTCAATCGGACTACCATGGAGGTCAAATCAATTTTGTACGTCGTATCGCGTACTAATACGGTGATACGTACACCAGGGATCAGGTGGTTACATTTCTCCCTACCTTACAAAAATTCGTCCTCGAAATTTCAAATCAGGTGGGAGAACAATAGTTTTAACCCCAAAGCTGAAATGTTACGAGTTCACAACACTTCCGCTGCGCACTCTGATATCTCTCAGGAAATCAGGATGAAGAAGTATGGTGGTGAACTAAAACTAACGGATTGGATGTAAGAAGATGAAACGAAAGCAAGAAGGAAATCAGATAGTCTAGTGGACAACTATAAGTAAGAAATACAGAAGAGTCAAGGAATGAATTGTCAATGACATGGTATTCTTGTACTCGTTGCTGGAATCCCAAATTCAGATACAGACGAGCTTGAATCTGAATCTGATTGTACTATTGGTAAGAGCCCAGTATTGACCCAGGTGGTTACCCACACCAGGTGTGAACCTAGGCTCTGATACCACTATGTAACACCCCGATCCTAAGGATACGGAGATGTTATGGCGACGTACATACGCGAGCTGAAAACACACTCACGAGTACGTTAAGCCTCAGTACAAGATATAACTTTCATATACACATGAGTTCCAGCATGAAATAAGTACAAGAATACCTGCAGAGAGGTTAGCGATCATAACAGATATGAAAAAGAGGGACAAATAAGATAACAGAAATAAATCATTAAAATACCTATGAATAGTCCCGATGAGGAATCTCCCATGTGACTCCAAGGCACTCTATGAAGCTACAGTAACTCGGATCTCCAACCTGGGCATGCAAATTCAGGGTCGTTAGAAAGCGACCTAGTGAGTGGTAAAATGAAGGAGGCAGTAGTAATAGATACAATAGTAATATAAGTACGATAAAAATATATAAACGAGATGTGATAATAGTGATACCATATAATACGCATATACGAAGCGGTAGAAATATATAAACATGTTATCTTTTAATACCATCACTACCTAGCCGGTTATCATCAGGTCAGGTCTATAGTCGTGTCCAGTTTATATCAGAAATAATGTTCTCTAGTGGTGACGTAATGAACATGCTAGTGGTGACGTGATAGAAGTGAACATGCAGATGTGCGTATACAAGATACCCATAATACGATGTTGTGCATAGACAGGAATGAATACATGAAACATAATATATGCAATGCAATGCAACATGAGGATGAGTAGGATGCCACCACAGAAAGTATAACATGTACCAGATATAGTAACAAAATATACATGTAACAGGATAGCAGATAAAATCAGGGACAGTAACTAGATAGCATACATATATCAGGTAAGTCATGTATTTTATACAATAGTAGAAATCAGTACCACCCGTATTTTAATCAATCTCTTCCAGTGTCCCATACCACTGGCAGTTCATACTGGAGCCCGCACTCCAGTCGAACCCATCCGGACATGGCCTACGGGTACCATTATCCAAACGAGAGAGTGACCAAATAACAAGTGTTCCTGACGTCACTATTGTGTGTATACTGTTTTATTATGTTAATTGGAAACCCATGGTCGAGAGAGTTCTTATCGGGTGGGTGTATCCCGTGCATACCCGGGACAACGGCCTTAAACAGACCCCTGGCTGCTGAGACCAGGGCCAGCCCGCTAGAGCTGTAACATGTAACGGGAATCTCAATGAGCTAAAACAATAATGGGATGCTCATGAGTAACAGACGGTAGCCAGCACTACTCCGTCCCATGCAGTGGGACAAACAATGGATCCAGACATCCACCCGATATGATCTAATCAACCGTCAAGTCTCCCCCATACCAGTTAGCTTTATGATCTGATATGTCAAGTATACAATGTCACAAGAATAAATACATGATACGGGTAACATGATAACTGGACTTGAGCTCTGTTGATAGCATAGAACAAATAACGGGAAACGGGAACAATATAACGGGAACAATATAACAGGAAACGGGAACAATAGAAGTGGGATTCCACATATCGCGTATCAACAGCTCTCATGTCCAGTAACGGGAATATCCATATCAGTGACAACAAATAATCATATAACATGAATACAGTAACATGGAACAATCATATAACATGAATACGGTAACATGAAACAATAATACATGTAATATGGACAGTGATGACGAGAAGATAGCAATAATACATGCATGTACACTCGTACAGTGAGCAGATGTAACAGTGATGTGTGAACATGAGATAACTGTGTGTGGAGCATCCCTGTAATAAGGATAACAAGAATATGCAATGCGGTACTCCGTGCAGTGGTCTATCCGTGTACCAATGAATATCTATGTGTAACAATAATCCGTGTAACACATTGGTGTATCACTAACATGTCATAACAGTGGTCAGTGTATCATAGCATGTCCAGCGAACTTCCAGTATCCGTGTTATGATGATTTCATTACATAAAATCACGGTGTCCCATATTCCTATCTAGTGATATTGTACCGAGTACCGTGGATCAGTATACTTGTGACGATAGTTATCTAACTGTGAGATACTACATGAAGTAATAGCGTCCACTAATATGGTGAACTAGTGGCCCGTGGGTCAGTGACGGTACAGGCATGATATCTGTGTCCGAGTTGTCTATGTCTGTATGTCTTGTTATCATTATTACCTCATATTAAATCAAGAAATACCTAACAATCTTCTAAATTAGGCCGATTAAAATGACTGTCCAATCATGACCAGTGAATAATGAATAGTTACCGTCTTTTATCCATAATCACGATATATTAAGCAATGTCACTAAATATAGTAAAATATAATTTTAAAAGGAAAACACTCACAAACTAGCCATGGAAGGTAGCTCTCTTTCCCACGATCGCAACGGATCCAGAATCGTCCAAATCGGAGTCCGGATGCTCCAGTTATCGCCTGAATACTAAATCATAACAAAAGGATAAATACGTAAATAAATATATTTCAAACGCAATACTAAAAAGTATCAGGGGGTTCTGTAAAATTACCTTTGTTGACTTTGAATGCGGGTAGACGGGTTAACGGGTCGGGTTTAGATCCAAACCCAAACCCGTAACTTAACTTAATGGGTATTGGGTTAACGGGGGTTTAATGGGTTTTGGGTTGCAACCCCAACCCAATAAGAGGTTAATGGGTTCGGGTTTCACCCGAACCCAGAAAATACAACAGCACAGCAGCAGCTTTGCTGTGCTGCTGCGTGCCTGTGTCCAGGCCGGCCAGCACCCGCTGGCGGCGGCGAGGGAGGCCCGCCGGCGGCCGGGAGGCGGCGGCGGAGATAGTGAGAGAGGGAGGGTGAGTGAGTGAGAGAGAGAGAGGGTGAGTGAGAGAGAACAGGGAGAGAGAGGGAGAGAATTAACAGAGAGAGAAAGAAGGAGCGGCCATGGCGGCCATGGCGGCCTCGCCGGAGGGGAGGCGCCAGGCCGGGGGCGCGGCGGTCGGAGGGGAGGCGCCGGCGGGTTGGGGCGCGGTGGTGCACCAGGCTTGGGAGCGACGGCGGCCGGCCATCGCTCTGCACAGTGTGGGGGAAAGAGAGAGGTTAGAGAGAGAGAGAGAGTTTGGAGAGAGAGAGGTGGAAAGAGAGAGGGGTTGTAGCTAATTAAAGAGAGAGAGAAAGTTTGAGGAGAGAGAGAGAATTTAAAGGGGGAGAAGGCGGTGGAGAATGGCGGTGGAAGAAGTCGCTGAAAGAAGGGAGAAGAAAAGGAAAGAAAAAAAGAAAAGATTAAAAAATAAGATTTTATTATTATTATATTGGCCCAAAATTTGATCAGTCCCGAACGGTGCCTAAAAATTACAGAAAATAGAGAATATTATCCTGAGACGTAATATGAAGACGGTTTGAAGAAACTCAATCCAGTTTGTAAATTAAAAATCCCAGAGTGTCTCGCGATATACCGGGCGACACCGGTTTGACCGGATTTTCGATAAATTCAGAAAAATCTTCCAAAAATATCCTAACGTAGATAATATTATTTTAAAACACATGGTGAAAGCGGATTCTCAAAATACAACGCCATTTGTGAAAGAAAAATCGTAAAGCCGGTTATCGGTATTGGTCGACACCGACTACGGAGATTTTCCAAAATAATCCAGAAAAATTCCAGAAAATCCTGAAAAATTTAAAATATTAAAAAATGATTTTTGAAACTGAAATCAGCTCAATTGGACTAGCATGGAGGTCAAATCAATTTTGTACGTCGTATCGCGTACTAATACGGTGATACGTACCCAGGGATCAGGTGGTTACAGCAAAAGAGGGTGAAGGTGTTGCTGGTGCAATAAGGTCTTCACAAGACCTTGTAGGGTAAGTAGCAAAACCTATAGGTACGTCAAACGAGAATTGAAAGGAGATGGATCTAAAGGCGGGAAGGACGATCCAACTATGTCTCGCAGACGAGGTGATGTACAACGTGATGGTTAAAGAAATGGCTACAGGATTGTGGTCAAGGCTAGAAATATTGTATATGATGAAAAGCCTCTCCAACAAGATGTATCTCAAGAAACAAGTATATGAGCTACACATGAACGAAGGGACAGCGATGTTGGAGCTTCTAAACTTCTTCAAGCTTCTAACTGTTGATGTCAAGATCGATGAGGAGGACAAGACATTGATACTTCTTAGTTCGCTTACAGAGTCATATGACCACATCGTCACCACTATATTCTATGGTATGGAAGCTCTCATCTTGTAGGAGGTCACGTCAACTCTCTTATCTAATGAGATTAGGAAAAGGTCAAATCAAGAGGAGTAAATAGGATCGGTTTGGTGGTCACGGGAAGGAAAAGAAGAAGAGAAGGAAAGAAAGGTTCGGGCTCGTCAAAGTTGTGTCAATTTTATCATAGGAAAGGTCATTGGAATAATGACTATAAGCATCGGCAAGAGTGGTTGAAGAAGAAGAAGGGGCAAGCTGCAAAGATAGACGTAACATCGAGCGATTAGAGAAAACTGAAGTATTAATAGCTTCACACAAGGATAATACTTCTCAAAGTAAAGGATGGATATTTGATTCAGGTAGTACAGTTCATGTATGTTCCCAAAAGGAGCTGTTCAACTCCTTAGTTGCAAAGAGAAAGAGATTGTCAAGATGGTGGATGGCTCAGCTTGCGAGGTCATTGGCATTGGACAGTCAAGGTTACAGAAAGAGATGGGACAGTGCGTGCTCTGGAGGCGGTCTGGTATGTCCCGGAGGCACGTTACAATCTAAAATCCATAAGGGTGCTCGATGAAGAAGGATGCCGGATCCAAGTGCAACAAGGCGTCGTCATAGCTAGCCAAGGAGATAGAGTAATCTTAAAAGGAGTGAAGTGTGGAGGGTTATACAAGCTGAAGAAAAAAAACTCAGGTTTGAGATAGAGTTTTAAGGATAAGTTTGGAAGGGAGTTCATCGCGAGTGGAGCTTCAAGGAAGACTACAACGAGACATGACCGGGTCAAAGTGTTGCGAGAAAGAGAAATGGTGCATTCAAGTAAGGTCCGAGATGGCCCAAGCCATGGCGGTAAATCTGCCAAAGGCTCCGGGGAGAGGGGACAAGAGTTAAAAGCTTCACGACATGGTTACAATCAAGGAAAGAATCAAAGTATTAATCTAAAATCTCAAGTTATTTTACTAAAGGCTTGAAAAGTAAGTCAAGGTGGAGATTGTTAGGATTTTGTCTTGTTTTCAAGAGGAGATGATAGTCCAAAAAGATTCAAATAAGTTGGAGAAGACGATGGCTTGAAGCAGAAAGAAACAGATCCAGGTTTGGTGCAGATTAGTTAACTAGTCAGTTGATTAGTTGACTATTAAACAATACTGGTCGACTATAAATAGTTGACTAGGCAGGATACAGAGAGGAAATAATTTCACAGTAGTCGATTAACTAAAATTATTAGTCGACTAATTGGAGGTATTAGTCGACTATACGCGGCATTTCTGAAGCAAAATCAGTTTCCTTTTCAGGCGCAGATTTTCTTATTCTGGTAGGATATGTATTGTATTAAATTTTTATTCAATGAAAAATTTGTTTTTAAAGATTAAAGGGTCTAGAATCCTTCTAGATCAAGGAGATCAACTCTTAATAAGATTGGTCAAGATTCTTCAACTATCCAATGACCAAGATCATCTCATAGTCCAAATAGGAGTTGTATTGTAAAATCCTATAAATAAAAGTTATAACCAAGCATTGTAATTGCCTCAAGCAAGCTAATCCCAAGGAGAGAAAAGGTGAAGAATACCGAGGAGATCAGAAGGAAGCCAAGAAAAGAGAGAAATAATAAGGTGAAGGTGCATAGAGATAAGGTAATACTCTTGTAATTTAAGTCTAGATTAAGGAGGAACGTGAATACTCTTATTGCATCAAGAGGAAGGTTAGATCTCTTTTTACCAAGTTATTAATAAAGCTCTCTCAAGTTCTCTCCCTGTGGACGTAGACCAATTTTGGACTGAACCACATTAAATTCTCGTGTTCTTTCTTTTTACTCTTTTGTTTAGATATTGCTAGTTTGCTTTACTATAGTTTTCTTTTGCAAGTACTGATCATATTGTTAAGTTTCGTAAACGTCAATCCTGAGAGTACAATTGGTATCATAGCATATTATTTTCACAACAACCCCCCAAGAAGCACATGCCAATCGTGCCATGGCCTGCACGACCCTCGTCCAGCACAATGCTGTGTTCTCGGACCACTGACAGCTTCAAAGCATTTCAAGATGTGGTTAAGCTGTCAGTGATGATGCCCTCCTCGTCGAGCTCGGCTTCCCCTTGGCCGGATCGGACCCCTTGTCTGGACCTGACACTCCTTGGCTGGATCTAGCCCCCTTGGCCGGATTCGGCCACCCTAAGGCCGGATCTAATCGGATCTGGGTGCTCAAGGCCGGATCCGGCCTTCCCTTGGTCGGCCACCGATGACTAGCATAGAAATTCAAAATAAAAAAGAAGGAGAAGAAAAAGAAAGAAAGAAATTAATTTTGGATATTATGGGAGATCTTGTGGGGGGAGAAGGAGAGCAAGTGGGAGGGGCCTCCTCCTCCCCCAGATCAAAAGTTTTTTAGGATTTTCTAGGGAGAGAGGGGAGGAAGAGGGAGAGAATATTTCCTTTTGGCGCCTGATAACAACACAAGGTTAAGCTTTCCAGATAGAACTATCACATAGATTGTAAGCTCAAATTAGATGTGCAACCTTGGTAAGAAAGACAACATTATTACCTCAACAATAGGAGGACAAGCTTTGTGGACGGGACTTATCCTTTCACTTTTTGTAAAAATTTTGTGGATCATCTAAAATTTCTTCCTGCAAACAAAAATAAATTAAGAAGACTAAAAGGAGACACATAACTGGCCACAACATGGCAAGCATACCAAAAAGACAACACAAACATAAACAAATATTAATCCACAAACAGAGGAGAAAACCAACCATTAGCTTTCCACCACTCTATTATTGTGTGTGTGTGGGGGGGGGGGGGGCATGCTCATTCTCTCATTTTATTTTTCTTTTCAATTAAGTGAGTTTTAGGCTAAAATTTATAAAAATATCATGAATTTCTGCGTTTCTTTAAGAAAATATCACGAACTTTCAAATTGTAAGAAAATAACACAAACTTTAAAGTTTCAATAAAATACCACACGACTCTTAAAAGTAGAAAGAAAAAGACCTATTTTATCACTCATCCACAATACACAGAAGTAAGAGAGAAGCAGTAGAGGGAGGTGACAGAGACAGGGGAAGTGGGTGAGGTTGGAGGTGGCGTGGGCTGCAGGGAGGGAGAGAGAGGGAGGTAGAGAGGGGGAGGAGGAGGAGAGGAGGAGGCAAGGGTGGTTGGTGAAGGCGTAGAGGAGTGCGGGGGGAGGCGTAGAGGGACTGAGGCTGAGGCGACCCGAGGAGATGGAGGGAGGGGAAGGCGGAGGGGCTGGAGGCAGGGGACGAAAGGGGGAGGTGAGAAGAGATAGAGGGAAAGGGGAGGGGGCAGATGTGGGGGCCTGGCGCAGTTTTTTCTTTTTTCTTTTTTTTTAAAGTAACTTAAGTGAGGGAGGCGAAGGGTATTTTAGGCATTAAACTGTCACATGTCTTATATATGCTTGTTTTCTTAATGTGGGGATGACAACGAGTATTTTCTTGAAAATTTGAGAAAAAGTTCATGGTATTTTCTTTCAAACTTGAAAGTTTATGGTAATTTCTTGAAAAATGCTAAAATTTCATGGTAATTTTATGAATTTTAGCCGACTCTTGTGGGGCGCCGCTTGCCTTACCCCCCCTCCATTTTCTTTTGGCTCAAGGAGGAGTGGTCGTGGGTCTGGTGTAGATAGGTCCGAGATTTGGTGAAAGAGGTCATGCCCATTCTTTCATTTTTATTCTTCTTCCAAGTAAGTGAGTTTTATGGGCTAAAATTCATAAAAGTATGATGGATTTTCAGCGTTTCTTTAAGAAAATACCACGAACTTTCAAAATTACAAGAAAATAACACAAACTTTAAAGTTTCAATAAAATACCACACGACTCTTAATAGCAGAAAGAAAAAGACCAATTTTACCACTCATCCACAATGCACAAAATTGAGAGAGAGAAGCAGTAGGAGGGAGGTGGCGGAGACAAGGGAGGTGGGTGAGGCTGGAGGTGGTGGGGACTGCTGGGAGGGAGAGATAGGGAGATAATGAGGAGGAAGAGGAGAGGCAGAGGCAAGGGTGGTTGGGGAGGCGTAGGGGAGGCTGGGGCGACTCGAGGAGGTGGAGGGAGGGGGAGGAGGAGGCTAAGGCTGGGGGAGGCGAAAGGAAAGGCTAGGGAAGGCGGATGCTTGGGAGGCGAAGGGAAGGACAAGGGGAGGCAGAGGGGCAGGAGACGCGAACGAAAAGGGGAGGCGGAGGGGGCGAAGGCGAGGACGATTGGGAGAGGCGAGAAGAGGCGGAGGGAAGGGGACAGATGTGGGGGGCTGGCACAGGTTTTTTTTTCTTTTTCTTGTTTTTAAAGAAACTTAAGTGAAGTAGGTGAAGGGTATTTTAGGCATTAAAATGTCACGTGTCTTATATGTGCCTGTTTTCTTAATGTGGGGATGACGAAGGGTATTTTCTTGAAAATTTGAGAAAAAGTTCATGGTATTTTCTTTCAAATTTGAAAGTTCATGGTTTTTTCTTGAAAAATGCTAAAAGTTCATGGTGTTTTTATGAATTTTAGCCGACTCTCAGTGGGTTCCCTTTGCCTTACCCCCTCCATTTTCTTTTGGCTCAAGGCGGGGGGGTCGTGGGTCTGAATGTCAAGTGTAGATAGGTCCAAGATTTGGTGAAAGAGGTCATGTCCATTCTCTCATTTTATTTTTCTTTCCAGTTAAGTGAGTTTTATGGGCAAAAATTCATAAAAATTTCATGAATTTTCAGCGTTTCTTTAAGAAAATACCACGAACTTTCAAAATTGCAAGAAAATAACACAAACTTTAAAGTTTCAATAAATTACCACACGACTCTTTATAGAAGAAAGAAAAAGACCAATTCTATCACTCATCCACAATACACAAAATTGAGAGAGAGAGAGAGAGAGGCAGTGGGAGGGAGGTGACGGAGACAAGGGAGGTGGGTGAGGCTAGAGGTAGTGTGGCTACAGGAAGGGAGAGAGAGGGAGGCAGGGAGGAGGAGGAGAGGCGGAGCAAGGGTGGTTGGGGGAGGTGTAGGGGAGTGCAAGGGAAGGAAGAAGGGGCAGAGGCTGGGGCGACTCGAGGAGGTGGAGGGAGGGGGGAGGTGGGGGCTGGGGGAGGCAGAAGGAAGGGCTAGGAGAGGCGGAGGCTTGGGGAGGTGGAGGGAAGGACGAGGGGAGGCGGAGGGATTGGAGGCGGGGACGAAGGGAGGAGGAGGAGGGGGCGGTGGCGGTGGCGAGGACGGTTGGAAGAGGCGAGAAGAGGCGGAGGGAATGGGGAGGGGGCAGATGTGGGGGGCTGGCACAGGTTTTTCTCTGTTTTTTTTTTTTTTTTAAAAACTTAAGTGAGGGAGGTGAAGGGTATTTTAGGCATTAAAATGTCACGTGTCTTATATGTGCTGTTGTTTTCTCAATATGGGAATAACGAAGGTATTTTCTTCAAATTTGAGAAAAAGTTCATGGTATTTTCTTGAAAAATGCTAACAGTTCATGGTATTTTTGAATTTTAGCCGACTCTCGTGGGGCGCCCCTTACCTTACCCCCTCTATTTTCTTTTGGCTTAAGGCCCCTGGGTGGTCGTGGGTCTGGAGGTCAAGTGTAGATAGGTCCGAGATTGGTGGAAGAGGTCAAGCATCTGTAGGTCGAGGTCAAGGTTCAATCGGCCTATGGTAAGACATAATTTACCAAGGACAAATTACAGTCGGTAAAGGGCATAATTAAACAAGTGAAAGTAAAGCTAGAGTATGTGTTCTAATGCCCTAGGAGCCCGAGTTTATAATGAAATTGTTTCAGGTACACTCTCTTTACTCGTTTGAAGCTTACGTATTATTTGATCCTGGTTCTCTACATTCGTTTATGTCTGAACGTTTTGTATCACTACTTGGTAGAGATCCATCTCTGCTGACACAATCCTTGATAATGAATACTCTAGTAGGTAGGGATTATACTGCTAGCTTTGTTTATCAAGATTGTATCATTCATGTCGCAGGATGAGATGCCTTGGTAGATTTGATACTGCTGGATATGTTAGATTTTGATGTCTTGTTAGGGATGGACCGTAGTTTCATGCTATGCTTGCCTCGGTTGTGGTGAGAAACTAGTGAAATTTAATTTTTCAGGGAAACTAGAGTTTTGGATTCAACGAGATTGTAGAACCACCTCACACCCTATTATATCTATGTTGAGGGCCAACAGATTATCGAGAAATGGTTGTCAGGGGTATTTAACTTTTGTTCAGGATACACAAGCAAAGTGACCTAAGTTAGAACAAATGCCTGTGGTGAAAGAGTTTGTAGATGTATTTTCTGAAGAATTGACTGGATTATTACCTGATCGAGAGATTGAATTTGGTACTGAATTAGCTCCTGGAATAGAACCCATATCTATACCACCCTTTCGAGTGGCTCCAGCAGAACTTAAGGAGTTAAAAGAAACACTTGCAAGAATTGATTGATAAATAGTTTATTAAGTCTAGTGCCCCTTCTTGAGGAGCTACGGTGTTGTTTGTGAAAAAGTTAGAAGTCTAGTGCCCCTTTTTGAGGAGCTACGGTGTTGTTTGTGAAAAAGGCAGAAGAAAGTCACGCATAGTAGATAGAAAGCTTATGCAAATTGTAAACATCGACCACTGAAGTTTCAAGAAGGAGATCATGTTCTCCTTTGCTTGTCACTGATGAAGGGTCTTATGAGGTTTGGTAGAAAGGGAAAACTAAGTCCTAGATACGTGAGACCTTTTCACATTCTTAAAAAAGTAGGTCTAGTTGCTTATCGATTGGCCCTTCCTCTAAATTTTTCTAGTGTGCACCTCGTATGTCATGTGTCTATGCTTTGAAAACATGTTCCCAATCCCTCTCATGTCCTACAACACCTGATAATATAACTAGATGAAAATTTATCATACCAAGAACAACCAATTGCCATTTTGAATAGACAAGTAAGGAAGCTACGATCAAAGAAAGTGCCTTTAGTAAAAGTATTATGGAGCAACCAAGCTACCGAAGAGATGACATGGGAGATTGAAGTGGATATGCATGCAAAATATCCTTCATTATGAGAGGTATACTCTATTCTTTTTAGATTTAAATTCACGGACCGAATTTTTTTAAGGAGGGAAGAATGTAACAACTTGAGAGATTATATGTTATTTGTTGACGCTCGAGCTAAAAGAAATTAGATACTCGAGATAATTTAAGGTCTTGTTGTGTCACGATGCGAGCCGACTAACTTAAATTTATATGATTATATGATTTAGTATTTGTCTATAAATAATGAGAAATTATTTATAAGCTACATATTTAATAGAAATTGTAATATTGTTTTCTTTTACAAATATAAGAACAAAATAAAGTAATACAATATAGCCATATAATTGGTTGTCATTTTTTAAACAAGCTAAACTAGTTTAAAATTGGTATAATCCTAATTAACTTAATTAATCTAACTAGAGATACCTAAGCATACAAGTGTACACACAAATTGAACTAACATGCCACAACTTGACACCTAGCATGACCCTAGCACGGATGAGGAAAAACCCATATAAAACCTTATCTGTCTCTTTCTCCTTCTCATTTTCTTCTCATCCTCTCTCTCTCTTCACTCTATCGTTCTCTCATCTCTCTTTGCTGACCATAAGGAAGAAACAAAATAAATTTAAAAGAAAAAGGAGGAGGAGCAAGTTGCTAAAGAAGTAAAGAAGGAGGTGGTCTCATCTCATATAGATCGCTGAACTTCATGGGCGTTGTAGGGATGTCGAAGGCACATCTCTTCTCTCCTAGATTGAATACATTCCAGGTCCAGCTCCTCATGTCATATCTATATCGGCAATTTCTTTTAGTTTTGGTCTAGTATGCTTCATCATGTCTTTTCGTGTAAATGTCAGTCATGTACTTATAGATATTTGGGTATTATAAGTGTGTAACCTAGATAGCCTATATATGGTGCCTATATAATTATGTACATATTGTGGGCTTAGCCCAATAAAGACTTGTAAATGATAAAGGTGAATATTCTTAATACTTTAGTATTGAATTATAAAAGTCTTCACGCTTGTTTAGCTTATACATGTATATTTATGTCGCTTTTGTGCTAAGTTTGATTGCTGAAACTTGAATATAGTAGACATTTATGAATTTTCATTCTTTATAGTGATATTAGATGTAATATTTGTTCATCTATTACGCTTACTAGAGATATACTCTAGTGCTGATCATAGTCCCAGTTTGGGATGTGACAAACCCTATAAAGGTCGCAACTTTACATAATTTCATGAGTTTAACACATGTTTTTCACAAAAATCATAGGTTTATATAAAGTGTTTGATTTTAACTTGAAATTTCTTATTACAGTTTCTTATAAGAATTTTAATTTAGATAACTTACATGATTTTAGTTTGAATCTTGTATAAATAACTTAAAGCTGTATCTTAATTTTCTTCACTTATGTGTATAATTTGTAAAGATTATTCTTTATATGTTGTGCAAAATTCTGCAGACATGAGAAATATCTATCGAATTTGATCCATATAAAAGGGAAAATATTATCATGTAGTATTTCTTTGGAAATATTATCGAGTCTAGTTTCTAATGAATTATTTCATGTCTATTTTGGACAACTGTGGTATGAGTTATGACTGATTTAAGGTAGACTAATCAAAATTTCAGAACTGCAGTCGAACCAGAGTAATATTATAATTCAGTCTTCATTTGCATTATTAGCCAAACAATGTGTAATTATTTTCAAATAAGTGAAATATATTTAGAATTCATTTTCTTTAAATTAACTTTAGAATAGATAGCTTAATTTTACTTATATTAGAGACTAAACATATATCATATGGATAATGTTAGTTGGTACCGTATTCGGTTCTAAAATTTCTTCTATGTAAGGATATTATATGTTCCTCTATTAAATATTGTGATTGTGTTTTCATAATTGGTACTTAACAATATTGATGCATATTATGTTCTAGTTTATGTTAAATATAAAGTGTAAATAACATATTTCTCTTATATAAAAGAATTTTATGTTTTATTTGTTTAGATTGTTAAGAACCTTTAAAGTGTGTGATAACTGTGTGAAAAAGTATGAAGTCTAGGAATAGTTGTGTGGGGGTGAAATGTGCCTATGTTGTAGTTTCTATATGATAAATCATGAAGTCAGGAAAGTTGTTTGAGGGGTTTAATGATGCTAATATTTATGTCCGACATTGTGAAGCTGGGGGTTGATGTGTGGGAGTGTAATAGTGCTCATATTATATGTGAGTTATGAAATGTGAAGTCAGGGGTGATGTGTGTGGGTATAATGGTACCATACCATCTAAGGAAGGAGTTTGTATCTTATGATGGGACCAATTTACGGGCGACACTAGTAAACTTGATATGTGTGTTGATATTTATGATGATGCTGTATAGTGAGAGAAATTGCGTAGAGATGATGAAATATTTTGGGATATATCTTCTCTTATCATGTTATTTGTTTGAGTGAATACTTATGAATTTCTTATTATAGTATCATATATTATCATGTAATTATGGGCACATTATACATGCAAACTTACTTTGCACACCTGAAATAATTAAAATGCTTGACTATTGTTTTAACCCTAACTTAAAAAAATATAAGTAGTACATGATATTAAGTTAATATGGTAACTATTCACGAGATGGAAACTCACCAAATGCCACATATATTTTTCAGATCGCTGAACTTCGTGGGCATTGTAAGGATGTCAAGAGCACATCTCTTCTCTCCTAGATCGAATGCGTTTAAGTCTAACTCCTTGTGTCATATCTATATCAACAATTAAATTTTGGTTTAGTATGCTCCATCGTGTCTTTTCGTATTAAATGACCATCATGTACTTGTAAACATTTTGATATTGTAAGTGTGTAACCCAATAGTCTATGTATGATGCATATGTAATTATGCCTATATTATGGGCTTAGCCTTGTAAAGACGTGTAAATGATAAGGGTGAATGCTCTTAATACCTTGATGTTGAGTAGTAAAAGTCTTCAAGCTTGATTAAGTTATACATATATATTCATATTGCCTTTGTGCTAAGTTTGGTAGCTGAATCTTGAATAGAGTAAGCACTTATAGATTTGCCATTTTGTATAGTGATGTTAGATAGAGATATGCCCTAGTGTTAGTCATACTCCTAGTCTGAGATGTGGCAAAGTGGTGTTGTTCTTTGTTAGGGCCTTAATTGGGCTTGACGGGCTGAGATAAGTGTGGAGCCTTATGAGAATGGCCCAAGGTAACATGGCTGCCTGTCATAGTTATTCACTTACCATTCCATCAACTGCACTAACAGAATGAGGATTATGATCGTAAGGTTTAACCTTTTTTCTCTTTTTTTCTTTTCTCTTTCTCGTAAAAGAATAGCTCAAACTTAATGATTAGATTGCTGAGTAACAAATCAAAAAACAATAGATGAGAAGTTTGTTAGTAGATAATAAGTCTAAAATTCAAAATATCATATAAGAATATCAATTATTGATGAGATAACCATTAAGTAAAAATTTAATGATGGTAATTTTTCATATTCAAAACTGACTAAAAGAAGATTTTTCTCGCGACTCGTAGAGAATTTGTTCGTCCGTCTGTCCGTCTTCATTCACGAGAAAGAGAGTGAGTAACGTCCACCCCTTCTCTTTCTTTCTCTCTTAGCTCCCCTCTTTTTATTTTTTTTTCTTTTTCTTCTGTGTTCTCTTTCTACCTGATCGGTTAGTTTCTTACCAATAACAACGACAATAAACTAGTTTAACTCTTTCTATAAAAAAAAATACTTTTGGTTGGATTCCGATGGCCCATTTCATGTCGAGTAAACAAAGTACAGTCAGCAGATAGAGACGGCCCCCAAATGATATAAGCGGAAAACTAGAAGCCTGAAAAAATAAAAAATAGCACTCAAGAAGAAGCGAGAGAGCGAGAGACGGCGAGAAGGGGGGCTAGAGAGAGAGAGAGAGAGAGAGAGAGAGCAGAGCAGAGCAATGGCCACAAGTAAGTAGTCTCTTTATATTTTTAAAAATATTTTTTTTTTTACCTAAAGTTTAATAGATCATCCTTTTATTTTGCTTAAGTTTTTTTTTGTTCTTTGCTGGTTTTTTTTTTTTTTTTTTTTTTGACTGATAAAGTGATTATGGAACGGAAATTAGATGGTACTTGTGGTCATAGTGATTTTTTTTAAAACCCTAACTTCTGATTTCCTTGTACTAAATGATGTTTTCTGGATTCCCCCTTTAAACCCAATTCTTAATTTTTGGCGTTTTAGTGGAGATCAATTGCATTGTTTTTTTGTTCCAAAGATGTGCGAAAAGGGAAGTTATCTTCTTTGGATTTGAGAGATGGTTCTGTGTTGCTGTCAACAGATGTTGGCTGAAAACATGCATTTATCTTCTTCAATTTAAGAAGTTAAAAATTGCGACATTGATTATGTTTGGTTCTTCCAATTGTGTTTCATGTCCTCACGTTTTAAAAGAGTTAAAATTATATCCCATTACTAAATTTTATTGAATTTGTTTAAATATGTTGCATTAGAGGGTGCAAGTCATATTGTTTAATGTGTTACTTCAGAGAGTGTGTGCTGAATTATTTGCTTAAGAGGTTATGATTTGATTAATTCACATATATAGCATTTGGGAAATTTTCTTACATGTATAATACATTCTAAAAATATAGAAATGCTGTAATCAATTCCATTTTGTCCATTTTACAATTAACCACAGCCTTATATAACCCATTGTTTTCATTCACTAAAACCAATGTGTTGTATCACTTCCATACACCCTTTGTTTGTGTTCAGTATCATTGATTCAATTAAATGTGTTTGTATCTTGTTTTTGTATCCTATGTCTTGTTTCAGGTAGTCTAGAGGGTGTGGCAGTTCGCAAGCTATTTACTTTTCAGTCGGAGTTAAGTAAGAATAGACGTCATGGTTTGGTCACATCTTGTAAATTGAAGTGTAGCAGACTAGACTCGTTTTGTGGGTTAAGAGGAGCACGTATGGTGTATGGACCAGTGCATGTGGCGCAGTTCGATAGGCGACCTCGGAGACTCACAAATTCTCTAGCTGGTAGCTGCTTATCAAATGGAAGTACATCCTTTTCTTGATACAGAATGCTTATAGTTTTGTTACTATTATGAATCTCAAAGCTGTTCAAACATGCAACTAGATCAGTGAAACTTTTGTGGATGGGTTTTTTTTCGTTGAAACAGAACATTTATTTGTATAGATGACTTCATTCAAGCTTCATCATTTAAGCTTCATTACTTCTCGGCTTTGTTAGAGTTCCAGAGATATTATATATCAACATAGTGATTCATGGACGTAATTACCAAGTTTAAGACGTGTTGCACACCACTAAAAACTTTATAAAGTTTCTCTCTTTGTGATTTATAAAGATAAGTTGTATCTTAACAAGTATTGAATTAATGAAAAGCTTTCAAATTTTGACATGGAGTATCGATGTGATCATCATCATTGGCATCATTAAAGCCTTTAGCCATCAATTGAGGTTGGCTCTAAATCATTGCTGAAAATGCAGAGAACTCCACACAACAATTGACCTTGTTTTTATGATAGGTTGTGAATTTAGCATTAACCGTCTTTATATCTGTGTGAAGTTCCTGGTAAGGGCTACCATGAGCTAAAGAGTCTTTCCATAAAGTCTTTGTGGTGTCCCACACTCTTACCTCCAACATGGTGGAGTTTGCATGATGAAAGATTTGTGTATAATCAATCTGCTTCATGCTGAGACAATTGACTGGCAGGAATTGACCTGCTGAGGGAGAATAAGGAGTAGAACAAGCAGCAAACTACTAGGTCTATTTGCTGGTCATTCAGAGCCTAGTTTTTGACTGTTAGCACTTTATAATTGGCCGATGTGGTAGACAATTACCGTGTCGACTAGGTGAGAGCTGAAAGCCTAGTTTGAGCACTAGATGGGTTAAAACCTGTTTCCTGCTTGGGTTAAGTGATCTTTAGGTATTGGCTTATCAAGAAACACGAATGGTTAAGGTTACAAGGTAATCTAATCTAAAAGGTGATTGTAATAGACTGTTGCATGGATACTTGGAGATAAGATGTACGTGTATCGGACTCGTATTGGATAATTGGATATTAAGAGACTTAATGCATATGTGTCAGTTACCCTTTGTGGATGTACCATAAAATTTATAATGTACTCTGATTTCAAGGATGTATTATATCTAAAACGCTAAAAAGTTTGGACTTGATGCACAAATGATGTGTTCACAGTCAGATTGGTAGATGCATTTATATAATTTGTCCAATTTTTTAATAAAGAATTCCAGTTTTCAGATGACCTTGATTTATCTAACTTGTAAGTACTTTATAACATTTGAGCTTTTTCTTTCGGCTTTTAAAGCCTAGCCTTTGAAGTTTATGTTTCAAATAAAATCATTAACACTGACATAGAATTATACCATTACGTATGTCATATTTGTATTCTGAGTTTTTCAAATTTGTCATATTCACATACCTATAATTTTGTTGTAGCTGTAGCCTGTATTCACATGCATCATAAGTAACAGCCTGTATAAAGCTGTTGTAATCAAGCTAGGTGTTAAGGGAGAAGTTTGTATTATCTCGTAAGACGTAAGGTGAGTTCTTTTCAGAACAACCATTTAACTAGGATTTATGGCATGCATTGGATATCTGACATGGTTTCTCCAAATTCCTTTGCAAGGAAATCACTGTTCATTCATTTGAATGTTATTGTCATTTTAAAGATAGTCCTACTGCCAGCCTTACTGGATAACTACAATGTTTGGCTGCAACAGAGAATCTTGGCAGAGACGACAAAGTTGAGACGAGAAAGTTGAGGATATGCTGAGTGAGTAGGATAATGAAAACTATTAAGAAATACATAAAACCATCGATAAGGCCCAGGCATGGTATGCAGTATGTCACCAAGCTAGGTTCAATTGCTTTTGGATGGTATATACACATCCAATGCTGGATAGAAGAGATGACCAGGTGAGGGTAGCCCTAAGTCCAGGCTTTTAGATTGATGTAGATGAATAGAAGGAATGTGAGCAAGACTATAATAAAGTGATCTGTGAAATTTTGTGTCCAAAAGAATTAGGGTTGGCGAACTCTGGTACTTTTCCAAATAAACCTACAAGAATAGGAATAAGGAACTGAATTGTTCTTTCTTGCCTATGTTTACACAGCTTGCGGCCAAGAAAACTTAATATCCTTGTTCACTGAAATATTCGCAACATCCACAGATGCTAGTAGAATAACTATTACTTTTATTCTAAGCATGGTAATTAGTTGCTTATATTATCTGGTGAATCTGCCAAGTTATTTTATAATGTACCATTGCCTCATCTCAAAATACTTTGGCTCTATTATGTTGTTATTTTTAACGTTTAGTAAGAAAAAACCTGTGAGCATTTTCTCAATGTAATGATCAGACTTGGAAGTAACAGCTGTAGAAGATTTTTTACTTCATGATTTTAGTGTTCCTGATTATTTTAGCATAACATATTTATACTTATCTGTAACAGAAGAAAATGACACGGAGAATGCAAACTTGGAAGAACAGTCAAGTACGAATGACCAGGTTGTCCCAGGTTCATTCAAGGTTAGTGAAACCCCTACATTCATCACACCAAACAAACTAAAGAATTTCAATTGATTCTTTTTTTTTTTTTCTAAGTCACAAAAGAATTTACGTCAATTCTATCAATCATAAAGTCTGATCCTAAATTGTATAAATTTCCAATTTGTTAACAAAAGTTCATAATATGCTAATAATCTTAAACAATTTTACTCATAGCAATTATTTCTAGGCAGAGTAAGTTATTTCTACTTAGACTAGGTTAGTAGTGATAGTAGTATTAAGGCTTGCCAATTCTTTCCTCCTTGCCTGATCTTGCTCTTGTTCTATACTCATCTTCATTTTCGCAGGTTCAGTCTTTGCTCACAACTATCTGTGATACAACTTCCATCGCAGAGGTTGAACTGAAGGTATGAAATTCCAGTGTCGCCTCATATAGAAAGATAGATCTCTGATTTACTGAAAATATATTATTATCTTTAGTCTTTAATTATCTATGTAATGCTGCCATGACTAGCTTGCTGGCTTTCGGGTTTATGTAAAAAGAGATTTGGCAGAGAAAAGTATTCCAACACCTGCTCCAGCTCTCCCTGTAGCACCAATTGGTACTCCAACTCCAACTCCTAATTCAAATGAGTCTGCTGCTGCGACTTCCTTAGCCACCACTAAGCCAAAACATATATCAGGAAGCATCCAAAGTATTCTTGACACAGCATCTGATGAAGGATTGGTGATCCTTCAATCACCAAAGGTTCTCTCTTTTTCTGGGTGATATATATTCTATGCTAGTGTGTTTTTAACTGACGACGTGTATTATGCAGGTTGGATTCTTTAGGACATCCCGAATCATTAAAGGAAAGAGAGCACCTGCGTCGTGCAAAGAGGTAACTGAATTTATTATATGCATACTCTTACTAATAACAAACATTGTTTCTGACTATGCCTAAATGCCTAACTGGGCCCTTACCTATGCAGACCAGTTTCATGATTTAGAGTATCAAGAAGTTAGATGGAAGTTAGTTTTGTACGTTGCCCGTTTTAGGAAGTAGTGAGAAGCTCAAATAATAAGATTTTCTTTTTGTCGTCCCATTTTTTACAAAAAGTTATGCTAAAAAGTTTCAGATTTCTTTGCAGTTTCAACTTCAACATTACACTTCTTTAATTGTTTGGACCCAAAAAAAAACCAGCAGTGATTATCAAATTCCTTACTTTTGGTTCTTACAAAAAAAGCCTGCCTATTATACTCCATGTGCCTATCCTAGAAACACTTAATTTTTACAGCATGTGGTGTCTGGGTAGAAATGATTTGGTTGGAAATATTATCATGCTGGATTAACCAGTTCAATTATCAAAGCTTTGGTGTCTGAAGTTCATAAAATTGAGAAATTAAACTGAGCACTAAAAATGGGAAGCTGAACATTGCCATATTAGCTTTTAATAATAAGATCTCAGTTGTCACTAAAAGACATGTTCTTTTTCTGTCTTACTTGTAGAGTTTGCTTGACCAATCATACTTTTGTTTACTGTGAATGTGACTCCAAGCAACTTGTGCAACTGTTTACCATTACCACATTGGTGCAATAATCTGAAATCATCACAGAATGATGTATTTTTTTGCCATCATACATTTAGTATTTTCTTACCAGTTTTAGTTCTCTTGCTCTGGATTTAATTACTAGAGGGAACGAAATACTAGCGTATGCAGTAGAAAAAAAGAATTCTTCGAAAGCAAACTATTTTGATGTTAAATTTTCTATTAGATTATTCTATATGATCTAAAGAATCTCTTTGTTTCTTGAGTTTCGTGTGTGTTTTAGGGAACATGTGCTGTATGTTTTTGGTTACATGTGCTGTATGTTTTTGGTTGCTTTGAAACTTGCGTGTTTCAGGGATCATTTCAGTTTCTTCTTCTTTTGTTGCTTTACTTGTTTATCTGTTCTAGAAACATCTTTTTGATTGTTCAAACGCTTCAGCAATGTTCTTTGTACCCTGTATTTTGAATTTTTTGTCCCTTCTCTATCTCGTCCTTCTCCAATTTTTTATTTGTGGATAACCAACATATGTATGATTGACACTCATTATTAAAGGCAAAATACTTGTTGCTCGCATCCAGTTTTGCTTTCTGGCATACAAGTACTATTAGGTGTATCATTAGTGAAGTTAGCATATAACCTTGAAATTTTGGGTTTAGTTAGGAGTTAGCGATTAAAGATTGAATTTCAGACCTCTATTCTAGGAAACCTTATTGAGCCTGAAGGTCATAGAAGCTTATTTCAAGGGAAAAATTTGTAGTGTTTCAAGCGAAACAAGGCATATCCTAACTGAAATTAGACAAATCACTTTTATTAGGAACTCCAGAAAGGAGGCACGTCTTAACTGGAGTTAGAAAAATCACTTTTTATACGTTCTTGTGGAAACAGCTGCTGCAGTAGTTGAATCAACATATATAACAATTTCCATAACCATCATTGTTGTCTTTACGCAGTCTGAAGACTGCATTCTCTTGTCTCAATGCAACCCTTTAATCTTTAAATAATGCTTCTGTGGATTTCTGTTCTTGACAGAAACAACAAGTCAAAGAGGGTCAAGTTCTTTGTTACGTTGAACAGTTAGGCGGGGAGATTCCTATAGAGGTATACTTAACTAAAGTACCTGGATTTTCTTGTTCTATATTTTACTTTCTTGTTTAACACGTCTTTATCTGTTTCAGTCTGATGTTTCTGGAGAGGTTATCAAGATACTAAGAACTGATGGTGGTAAGGCTTTAAAACCCTAAAAGACAATTCAGTCAGTTAGTTTTATGGATATGGTGCTGTTCTTTTTTATTCTAATAATCGTAAATATGCAGAGCCTGTTGGGTATGGTGATGCACTTATAGCGATTCTTCCTTCCTTCCCGGGAATCAAGAAGCTTCAGTAAGCAGGTATATTCCTTATTTTATTGCTCTATTTATTAACATGGAGAGAATTTTGGCGTGCCAGAAAATTTGGAAGCGCAGATTTTTGTAGTTAAAAGTAAATCACAAGGAAAACACGTTTGAACCTTAAGTACCACGGAGTTTGTTTGATATACATTGTTAACCTACAACCCATTAGCTTAGCTTTTGGGTAAAGTGGTTAGCTTACATGGTATTGGAGTACAAGGTTTGAAGAGGTCAGAGTTCACACCAGGAGTGACAATTTTGACCCAACTGCTAACTTGAACCGGACCTGACCTGACTTTAGCGGGTGCGGGTCTGCTGTAGTCTGGTATAGGTCATTAACAGATTGGGTTTGGATTTGACCATCTGGCATAGGTCATAAACCGATTGGGTTTGGATTAGACCGTTTGACCTGCAGTGACCTGCAACAGTAGAGTCTTGGTGCAACATGGCTGCCACAACGGTATGGGCTGAGCCAGAGGTGAACTCTGGGCCTGGGCTCATGCAATAGGCTGATCAGCATGTTGTCTTTTCTTTTCTTTTTCTTTTCTTTGTTTCTTATTGAATAAAAAGCTTAGATATCTCTTATGACATTTTTATGGTCTCAGAACTACGTTTTGCACTTGAAGTGTACACACGTGCATACACACATATGTAATCTATACCATAGTTGGAAAAATGTGATGCAGCAAGAAAAAGGAAAATGAAATATTAGTTTCTAGTGCATGATTATGCCAGGGAGAAGCATTTAAAAGAGGAAAAATAAAACCAACATAAAAAACTCAAATAGTTTGTGATTTTTGGATATCCGATACTTACCCATTATTTTTTGCTTCCTAGGTCATTATTTGACTGCCCTGGTTTCTGGCTTATGATGATTTGAGCTCAAATCGGCAGAAACTTCTGTTCAAACTTCTGTTCATTGGTCTCTGGGCGAAACCTGTGATCTCTCTCTTTTTTCTGGTGTAATTGGTGTTTTTGTTATAGCTTTACATAACCTAATACTATGGTACATGCCATAGAGAATATTTTTCTTCATTTTTATTTGCTTTGTATTACCTTTTAAATCAAAATTATGATAAAAATTGCCGAGGATCAATTTTTTTATGCTGGTCATTGAGTATTGGTTTCCTGAATTCATTTGCATGTCCAGTTTCTTGGGAGTAACTTTGTACATCCTTTTTGCTGAGGAAAACACATACCATCTTTACCGAGAAATAAAGAGATTGCAGCAGTTGAATTTGGTTCTTTTGCATTTCATAAATCAATGCTGGTGATTAAGAAAAAGGGAGAGATGATATTTGTGGGATCATTTCAGTGTTACATGCATGAAAAATCATTTCTATTGATCGTCAGTATTCCGATATTCATGTTGATTTCCTTGAAAAAGAGAATATGAAAATGAGGTACGTCTCGAAAAGAAAATTTAGAGTTAACTAGATTTTGTTTGTCAAACATCAAACAACTAAGCGTAAATTTCTAAATATTAAAGATTCAGAGGGTATGTATCTAAATAACCCGAAAGATTAGAGGGAAAAAAAAAGAGAGAGCAGAGGTAATGTGAGAAATGATTCAGAATCCTTCGAAGACCTTGAAAAAAAGAGAGTTCTTGAATCCTTGATTATAAATTTGATCTCATTTATTTAGGTTCTTCTCCCTTAAATGGACTGTTGGCTCTTCATCCTCGAATATAATTTTTATGATTATATTATTAATATCTAAACATTAAAAACTTAAGAATCACAAAATATCTCGATAACATTGAACCTGCATCTAAAATTTCAAAATTTTCTAGTGTTAAGAACTTTCTCTATTGCTAATTCCAAAATCCATGGTTTATCTCCAAAATATTTTCTTGTTTGTTGTTATATCTAATCTAAACTTCTTTCTAGATAGATTTTTGTTCTTTATATCATTTTTCAAGATTTAAGCTTCTAAAATATAATAAGGTTTTAAATATATCCAACTTTATCAAATAAGTTTTCAAATCAAATTATGAGTTTAAGATAAACACAAATTAATTATTCATTATTTCTTATAACCATAATTAGTTATTACCATTGATGGGGATGCAAGCACGAAAAGAGAGAGGAGAGAGAAAATGGAAGGAAAAAAAAAAAAATCACCGAAAAAACGTTTCGCATTTCTCGGGTCTCTTTAAATAGAAGGAATCTAAATAATTATCTTGTAATAATTAAGTTTCCAAAAATCAAATTAAGGGTTTTAAGAGGCAAATAAGAAGTTTTCAGCCCCAATAAGCACAAGGCTTCTCTCTTCCTTCTATGGGGTTTTAGGGCTTCAATCCAAGGTCTGATAGTTCTTTTCCAATTCTTAATTTTTTTTTCCTTTTTGTTTTTTTATGGATAATATCTTAGCTAAAGTTAATTTAAAGTTTACATTGTTGGCATATATATTTTTTTCTTAATCTCTACTCATATTAATATCATTTTTTTCTTTCTCCTTCATTCTTTCTCTAGATGAAGATTAGTCCAAGATTGTGAGAAGGCTAGAACAATAATCTTCTTCTTCGTTCTCTCTCTTTCAATTCTAAGGGTAATCTCTTGGCAAAAGTTGATTGAAAGATTGCATTTGTTGACGCATATTTTTCTTGTAGATCTCTATTTGTCTTAATATCAACCAAGATTCAATCTTTGCCTCCTCTTCTTCTTCATTCTTCAAGTCTTAAACAAACCATGGCGGGAAACCCTCAAGTGCCACCGGATGGATTCTTTCCAACACGGCGAAACCCTCACCCTCAATGCGACCATGAATCCTTTCATCATCAATTTCAATTTCCATGCCCGCCTCAAAATCCAGCCTTCCAAGACTCTCGTCCGATGAATCCCACACACAACAACAGGAGCGTCTTCTTCAAGACCCGGCCATGCAAACAGTTTGAGAAAGGCGAGTGCCCGCATGGAAAGTTCTGCACCTTCGCCCACGGACCGGGAGATCTCCGGCAGCCACCACCCAACTGGCAGGAGATGGTCGCGAGAGAGAGGTTCGGGGACTCGCAAGGGCAAAAGCACAAGATATGCAACAATTTCTACAAGGGCGAGGGATGTGCATACGGCGATAACTGCACTTTCCTTCATGTCAGGAAGGAAGTAGGGCCTCAGTTGTGGGATTCACAAGCATCGAATTGTACTGAGAATCTTGGGCTTGCTCTTGCTCGACCTTTTGGTGGAATTGGTAACTCGAACGATCAAAAAACGGCATTTTGGAAGACGAAACCTTGTTACAAGTATGAAAAGTTTGGGCGTTGCGTAAATGGAGATGACTGTCAGTATGCTCATGAACCAGCAGGTACATTCGTTATATTTACAACAATATATACGACAGGTTCGATTCAAAACATAGAAAACTAGGTACATACATGTAGTCCTTTTGGATTTCTCTCATGTTCGTTTTCAATTTTGAACACAGAGCTGAAGAAGTTTGAAGGGCATGCAGACTCAGGAAGATCAAACATTGAGGAGGAGGTTGTGCCTCGCGATGCTCTCTCGATCAAGACGGAGCCCATTTTCGCGCAGGAGAATGATGAAGACAAGAAACTGTTGGAATGGAAAGGCCCCAAGAAGATTAGTCTCATATATGGCGATTGGATATACGATCATTCATCGTAGCTGGCACAGGATCCCTTGAATTTTCAACCTGTAATCGTGAATCTCAATTCTCAGTACTAATATCAGCATCTCTTCTTTCTTTTTATTGAGTGTGATAGATTCTATTTCAAAAATGGCGCCCATTTTGTTTATTTTTGTCATTGTCTCTATTTATTTTTCTTTGTTTAAATTGCTGTCATAGAGACAATGACCAGTTCTCCGGTTATTCAAATGGCCGAGCAGATACCATCGAGTTGCATCAACCTCTTCTCTGACACCTCGAGCATCTCAAGCTCAGACTCTCCTTCCTGGATGAAGCCAGCTTCTCTGCACAAGGTTGAGAGGCCAAGCCCTTCGCGAATGTGGGGGAAGTCCTCGAGATGTTTGTAGACCTCACAAAGTGTTTGGAAATGGAAGAGAGGTTACCATCTCATGTGTCCAAGATCGAATCGATGAAGGGCGGGCTGTATCAGATACGGGGACATTGAAATCGAACACGACATCAGTTACTAGGAGGTCTGGAAGCAGGACTGCTTAGTACAAAGGAATCTCTCCAAGAACTTGGGGCACTCTTCCAGGTGTTTGTTTACGTTGTTGCTGTCCTATCTCTGAGGGACAGTGCGAGATATCCAGGTTGAGGTTTGCGGTGGTGTTCGGACGAGCGAAGGCTGAGGAGCTTGTGTGCACATTGGCAAGATTCTGACCTGCAGTGATGGAGGTGTTGGATGTGTTTTGAGTTGGAGGGAAAACTTGAGTTTTTCTCTTATTTGCCTTTGAGTTTAGTCCCATATTGAATAGGAGACGAGAAGTTGAGTAGTATATATATCAACTCTTCTCATGTCTATTGTTATGAGTGTTGGACCATGAGCCACATCCCCGCACGCGTCGAATCGGGCTGGGTCTGGTGTGGGCATGCGCGTTACCATCTGCGGACACGAATGCAGTTTGATTCAGGGGTTTGTTGGACCTGCTATATTTTTGTTGGTTTTTTATTTTTATCTAAAATTCTTTTGAGATTTTCGGGTTGAGGTGCAACCACTCGCGCATGATCGCAAATTCTCTCAGTCTATTACAAACTGAAACATCTGCATAGGGTTATAAGAGGGGTTATAAATATCTTATGTCTGTACGTATCTTTTACAAGAAACAGAAATCAGTCTGCTCTCTTTCTCTCACAAATTTCTTACATTCTGCTGAAAGAAAAATAACTGTGTTCTTGCAATCGGGTTTTGCTGCTTTCTCGATGTTCTTTTTTCACTTACGGGTAACGAATCTCCGTCTGAGCAGAGGCCTGACTCATCGTGTCTGAGCAGAGGCCTGACTCATCGTCCTGAGTTGGGTGTTGGTGTACTACCGGGGGAGTTTTTATCGCTAGGAGAGGAGGTCAATTTCAAGGTCCGGACGAGGGACTAGCCATCTTTCTTTTAGGGCAGTGCGTCTGCACGACTACGTCACCCCAGGTCAGTTTTTTGTTTTTCTTTTGATTCTGCATTTCAGTTGCATGCTTAGGACAAGTAATTTACTAAATTTAAGGATTTATATTTGTTGCATGTTTAATCTAGTTAAATTTGCTACAGTTTAGAAGAAAGATCTTATCTGATTATTTCATGCAATATAATTAATGTCGGTTTCATGCAATTGATAATTTTCAGGCAATAGATAATTTTTAATTTTCATGCAATAGATAATTTTTCGTACAAGTAAAAAAATTATCACTGTAAGTAAAGACAATTATTTAAAAAATCTTAAAAGAAAAATTTTGTATTCTTACAGTTTATATCTAATAAGTTCTTACCAATTTATTTAAAAGATTGTATTTCAAATTTTCATTTATCCTGAAAAGATTTGCATTAAATTTTTCATTACAAAAATTGTTGTAATAAATTTTTCTAAACTATTTAGATCTAATCATAACATATTGTTGTAAGTTATCATGTTTTAAGATTTCTTAAAATCTGATCTAATTTTAATCTCTTTTAATTTCTTGCAAAGTAAAATCTATTTGTTCTAATTATTACAAGACCAAATCTTTCAATAAAGATCCTAAAAAATCTGAATAACTTTATTCATTTCAAATTTATATTTAGTAATTATTACAAGGCCAAATTCTTTTCATTACAAACTTTATTCATTTGATTTCATTACAACATCTTATTAATTTTTTGTTACAAAAGAAAATATTTTACAATTGTCTTATATATATATATATATATTATAAAAACTTATTGCAAGATTTTACATGCATGCATCAATTAATTAACTGCTTCTTGAAATAAAATTGGCTAATTAAAATTGTTTAATTTTGTGATATTTGCTATAAGGATTATTTATCTTGCAAGTCAATTATTAATTAATTCTTGTTAGTCTATTTCTAAAATTTAATTGGAATAACCTTTTAGAAATTATTGTTGTTATAATTTCGAATTAGGAAAATTAAAAGGACAAGTTTATATCTTGTTATATCTTACTTGAATTATTTGACACATAATTAAAGAAAGACTATAAATTATTTTATTCTGCAAACCCTAATCTAAAAGCTACCAATATAAACTAAATTCTGACATTATCAAAATAATTTTGAAATACAGAATTCAGGTAGCACATCTCGTCACTGTGACCAACCCTGATCATTCCAAGGGTGTCAAATCAGAAAAATTTCCCGGCACATACTTTAAGAGATGGGCAAACTAGATGAAGTATTGGTAAACCACTTTAGGTCTCATATCAGCCATAGATGACACCATTTCATCACCTTCTCCTAAACCTTCATCTGTTGGATCTTCTCCTGTTGAAACTCCTCCTACAACTCCTTCCTCTACATCTATTTGAAACCTGAGAAAATTGACTATCATTGTCTCCATAGGATTCTTAGTGCACTCTCTGATAGTCTATATGACATTTATTATGAATATAAGAGTGCTAAAGAATTATGGATAGCTCTCGAGAATGAATATGGCCTCGAGGATGCTGGAATCGAAAGATTCACCTCCTCCTCCTTCAATAAATTCATGATGACTGATAGTAACCTATCAATGATCAACTTTATGAATTTCAAGACTATATCTGACACCTTCAATTGAAAGGAAGTCAATTCTAGGACGATTACAAGGTATCTTATCTTATTGACAAACTCCCTCCTTCCTGGTCAACCTTTGCTGGAGACTCCATCACAAGCAAGGTGACATAACCCTTGTTCAAGTCCTAAAAGCGATTCGCATAGAAAATCAGCATAGGCAAAAATCTAAAACCAAGTCAGAAATGAAAGCTAAAGTGAACTTGGTGGAGGATAAGCCTAAGTGCAAATTTATGAATCCCAAGGGCAAGAAGTTCAAAAACCCTATCATTTTCATTCTTCTTCCCATGCAAATTTATCTTCTTTCAAACCTTCTCAATCTTCCTCCTTCAAACCCAAAACCTTTGGCCAGAAGACTGATGGAAGATTCTGCTACGTCTGCGGAAGAACAAATTACATGACGCCTCAATGTTTCAACCAAAAGAAAGAACCTGTCAAAGCTCAACCAAGAGGAAATGGAGGAAATGGCGGACACAAGGTCAACATGGTGGCACTGAACTCCAACTCCTTTAGGTTAGATTCTTCTCTTTCTATTGTCAACTCTATCACCTTCTCCTCGGACTGGTGTTAGACTCAGGAGCCAATATTCACAGCTGTACTGATTACTCCTGGTTTAAATCTTATCAGGAACAACGTGGAGGAAGCGTGAGCCTGACAGATGACCCCACTAGAGAGATGAAGGGAACTGGACGTATTGATCTCAGAATGACCTCAGGGAAAATTCTGACTCTTCAAGGCATCCTGCATGTACCCACACTTCGGAGAAATCTGATTAGCAAGTCTTCACTTCTTAGAGCTGGTTATAGGATTGTCAAGGAATCCAATAAGTTTGTAATCTCTAAGTCCAATATGTTCATTGGAAAAGGCTTTATTTGTGATGGCCTTTTTCGTCTCAATGTAATAAATTCTTCTGATAATAAAATTTCTAATTCTGTTGCTTTGAACACTGAGTCTTCTGATATCTGGCATGGAAAATTGGGACATGTCAACTTCAATTCTATCAAGAAAATGATTAACTTGAATCTCATTCCTAAATCTTTTTTTGACACATCTTCTAGATGTGAAATCTGTGTTCAGGGTAAGAATACCTGAAAATCATTTTCTTCTATCACAAGGACATCTGAACCCCTCAAACTTATTCATAGTGATGTGTGTGACTCGAACAGAGTTCTCACTCGAGGTGGTAGAAGATAGTTTGTGACATTCATTGATGACTACTCAAATTCTGTCATACCTATCTTTTCAAATTTAAGGATAAAGTTCTCGATTAGTTTAAGGTGTATAAAGCTGAAGCTGAGAACCAACGCGAAAAGAAGATCAAAATTCTAAGATCTGATCGTAGGGGGGAGTAGACCTCAAATGATATGACAGAATTCTGCCAAGAATATGGCATTATTCATGAGGTAACTGCTTCCTACATACCTCAATCCAACGGTATAGCTGAAAAAAAGAACAGAACACTGATGGACATGGTGAATTGCATGTTACTTAACTCATGTGCACCTGAAAATCTTTGGAGTGAAGCTCTCCTTTCCGCCTGTTTTATACTCAATAGGGTTCCCCAATGAGACTCCGATGTTACTCCATATGAACGTTGCAAAGGGAGAACTCCTAACATTCAATTCTTCAAGGTTTGGGGTTGTCTGGCTAAGGTTTTAATACCGGAACTGAAGAAAAGGAAAATCGGCCTCAAGATTGTTGATGCTATATTCATCGGGTATGCACTAAATAACAATGTTAACTGATTTCTAGTGGTTAAGTCTGAGATCAGTGAAATATCCAACAACACCATCATTGAAGTTAGGGATGCTGTTTACTTTGAAAACATTTTTCCTTTCAAGTCTAGAATCCCTAGTGATCCTTCTTGTACTCCTTTTACCTCTGATATCTCTTCTTCTAGTTCCGCTCCTGTAATTGATTCTGAACCTAGAAGGAGAAAAAGAATAAGATCTCTTGCATCCTTCGGTGAGGACTTCTTCACCTATCTTGTAGAAGGTGATCCTAGTTCTTTCAAGGAAGTAATGGACTCTTCCGAATCTCCTTTCTAAAAAGAAGTCATTGACAGTGAGATCAAGTCTATAATGGAGAATAACTCTTGGATTTTCACTGACCTTCCTCTAGGATGCAAACCTGTAGGTTGTAAATGGATCTTCAAGAAGAAACTCTAACCTGATGGCACTGTCGAGAAATACAAAGCCAGATTAGTTGCCAAGAGTTTCACCTAACAAAAAGGTATTGACTACTTTGACACATATTCTCCTGTTGCCAGAATCTCCTCTATCAGAATCCTTCTATCACTTGCATCAATCCATAACAAGTTCATTCACCAAATGGATGTCAAGACTGCTTTCCTGAATAACGATCTTGAAGAAGAAATCTATATGGACCAACCAGAAGGATTCATTGCTAAGGGATAAGAAAATAAAGTGTGCAAACTTGTAAAATCATTGTATGGACTTAAACAAGCACTCAAATAATGGCATCAAAAGTTTAGCAAAGTTATTGCAAAATTTGGATTCACTGTCCATGAACATGACAAGTGCATATATTCTAAGAACTTTGGCAATGAGTATATTATCCTCTGTCTATATGTAGATGATATTCTTATCCTTGAAACTTCTCTTGATGCAATCAAAAGAGTAAAAAATTATCTTTCCCAAAACTTTGATATGAAGGATCTAGGTCCTGCTGATATGATATTGGGAATGAAAATATCCAAAATCTCTGATGGAATTTCTTTGAGTCAAGCTCAAGCATTGAAAGAATGCTTCATAAATTTGATTTCTATAACTCTAAACCTATTTCTACACCCTATGATTCTTCAATTGCTTTGAAGAAGAATATGGGTAAGCTTGTGTCTCAACTGAAATACTCTCAATTAATAGGTTCACTTCTCTACATTTCCAACAGGACTAGGCCTGATATCTCTTATGCAGTAGGTAAATAGAGTAGATATACTAGTAACCCTAGTAGAGAACACTGGACTGCACTAGAGAGAGTTTTCAGATATTTTAAAGGCACAATTGGCTATTGTCTGACTTACACTGAATATCCTGATGTTATGGAAGGTTATAGTGATGCCAACTGGGTCACTGATTTTAACAGTTTTAAGTCTACTATCGGATATGTATTCATGTTCGGTGGTGCTGCTGTGTCCTGAAAATCCTGCAAACAAATAGTGATTGCCAGGAGCACCATGGAGTCCGAGCTCATTGCTCTGGACACAGCTTGCTCTGAACCTGAATGATTAAAGGATCTTTTATCTGAATTCTTTATCGTGCCTAGACCCATACTTCCAATCTCAGTTCATACTGATTCAAGATCCACCATTAAGATTCTAAAGCAAGATAATACCAATAAGAAGATGAACAGACATATCCAAATCAGACTTAAGTCTGTTCAGCGCCTATTGGACAAAGTTGTACTTTTGGACTTTGTAAAGTCCGAGAAGAATATTGCTGACCCATTGACTAAGGGTCTTTCTAGGAGTGTGGCCCTAGAATCATCGAGGGAGATGGAGTTAAGCCCATAGTAGAGTTCACCGACAGCGGGAACCCAACCTACTTAATTGGGAGTTGATTCCATGAAATAAGTTCAATGTGGTAGGAACAAGCTGGATTGGTGATACTCCTGTGGAGCATCGACCCGGATATGTTTATATCCTGTATGTGGTATTGTAATTACTACCCCTTATCTATGGTGACGATGCTCTTATAATACAGCTAGATAAGGATGAGTTTAACTCTTAATAAGTCCAACGCATGTAGTGTGGAAGGTATACTATCCAGCTATAGTACTCTTGGAGGACTTACCCATGTGAGAGGAACCGTGATGGTCGTGGTTGGGAGGGCAGGGCTGACCCTAGAAACTCTCATGAGTCAGTTATTGTGAGCATGGCCTTTAACGCTCAACCCGCTCGCTCAATAAATGGAGACTTACTGTGTTTGTATTCTATCAATATCTGGTAAAAGAGCTAGTTCCAGGCGTAGTCCACTATGTCTCTCAGATAACGATGACTTCACTAAGGAAGGTTCCAGGCGTAGTCCACCTGTCCCGTATTCCCAGCATGATGTTACCCGATTTCACTCGTGTTCTATGATCTGATGATTTGATTGTTATTTATTATTGATTTGTTTTATCTTCCCTAAAACTCAAGTTTTGGGGGGGGGGACTGTTGGATGTGTTTTGAGTTGGAGGGAAAACTTGAGTTTCCCTCTTATTTGCCTTTGAGTTTAGTCCCACATTGGATAGGAGATGGGAGGTTGGATAGTATATATACCAACTCCTCCCATGCATATTGTTATGAGTGTCGGGCCATGGGCCACATCCCTACACGCGCGCACATGCGCCGAACCGAACCGGGCTGGGCCGGGTGCGGGTGGCGCGCGCCCACGACCTGCGGACACGAATGCAGTTCGATTCAGGAGCTTGTTGGACCTGCTACATTTTTGTTGGTTTTTTATTTTTATTTTTATTTAAAATTCTGTTGAGATTTTCGGGTAAAGTTGGACCCGTTCAAAGAATCGGATCTGCATTTTGCAATCACTCGCGCATGATTACAGATTCTCTCGGGTTGTTACAAACTGAAAGATCTGCATAGGACTATAAATACCTTATCTCTGCACGTATCTTTTACAGAAATAAAAATCAGTCTACTCTCTTTCTCCCACAAATTTCTTACATTCTGCTGAAAGAAAAATAACTGTGTTCTTGAAATCGGGTTTTGCTGCTTTCTCGACGTTCTTTTTCCACTTACAAGCAACGAATCTCCGTCTGAGCAGAGGCCTGACTCATCGTCCTGAGTTGGGTGTGGTGTACTACGGGGGAGTTTTTACCGCTAGGAGAGGAGGTCAATTTCAAGGTCCAGACGTGTGACCGACCATCTTTCTTCTAGGACAGTGCGCCTGCATGACTACGTCACCCCACGCCAGTTTTTTATTTTCTTTTGATTCTATATTTTAGTTGCATGCTTAGGACAAATAGTTTATTAAATTTAAAGATTTATATTTTTGCATGTTTTAATCTAGTTAAATTTGCTACAAGAGGAATGGTGGTGAATAGGATGAGGTAGCTGAGCATGGCTCTTGGGGTGTTTAGCTTTGTGTGGGAGATTGTCACGCCCGCTTCCCAAAATACGTGGAAACAGAATCACGACGAGAGTCGGCGACGTATATACGCGAGGAAAATACCTCAGTATACACGCTAAGCCTAAAGTAACCTAAATAAGTTATAAATCTAAACCATAATAAATCAACATCAGTACAATATCACATATAAGTATCCACGCATGATATCATATAAAAAGACTAGAATAAAGATTGAATCTGATATATATCGAGAATCAAAAAATAATAAGAAGACAAGAGAGATAAGAATACCAGAACCAAAAGAGAGAAACTCCAACTCCTCGCGAAGCGTACAAGCTCAACGAATACCTAAACAATATAAGAATGTGTCCAAACTCCTGGACATACAAATCCAAGGTCGTCAGAAGCGACCTAATGAGTGTGTGTAAAGAGAAAGGTGCCCGTGTATAATAACAACATAAGCAATAACAACATGATAAACTGAAATATAAGATAACAGAATAATCAATATTAAGAACAAAGTCATGAACGATATATAACTGATCTCATGACAAAAGGAAACAACTAATGTCAAAATGTGTAACCTAGCATATATCACTAATCTGGTATACAATCCGATCATCTGTACAATCATATGTCTATCATAATTATATATATGTACAGTCAGGTGATTACGGTCAGTGACAATTTACTATAAACAGTTCATTATTATTTATTATGTCAGCGAACACCAATTGCCACTTGTAATAGATGCATCGCAGACTACGCCTACTACAAGTGTCAATCAGGATCCTAAGTTATTGAAACTGATTGGTTGGAGATATTATCCATACTTTAGGTGGGTTCCGTACATATCCGGGACCACGACCTCAGTTTCCTGGCGCTGAACCAGGCCGTACCGCTAGGTACTCAGTAACAGTAATCTTACTGTATGAACAGTGGAACAATAACAGTACAGATGGGAAGTTAGTCATCCCCCAGGAACCCTGCAGTGGAACCCTCAGTCGACTGTGCAACTTCTATTCTAGGTCCACCCAAAATACAGACGTTGTCTCCTCCATCAATTTTTCCAATCCCAGTGTAAGTTGTCAATTTACATTATTATTTAATTCAATTAGAGTAATCAATATCATGTTACGTAGAACACTAAGATGATACAGTGACAGTAACAGTACGTAACAGTAATCGTATACACGGTGAACAGTAATAAAAACAATGAACAATAACTACGTATACGATGAATAGAGCTGTACCGAGCGTTACGGCCTAACGATACTTTCCCAATAACTTTCAGTAATATTCTAAGATTCATCACAATTAGGTCAGCTACAAGGTCAAGTCTAGTTTATGGTATATCAATAGTAGACCTAAGCCAAACAACGACGAATACTAACACATGAAATGATACCAATAAATGCTCATATCAACTAGATACATAAGGTGTATAGTCACTTATGTCATATAAAATGGTACGATAATCATACTAATCAAATATATCAGATGGTTAAAAGAAATGATATAGTTAATATATAAATAATATTGACAACGAGAAATAAGAAAATGATACAAGAGTAAACGCTCACATGAAATGACGTAGTCTTGGAGCCGAATCGCCCTCTGATATTCGCCACACAGACTGGTACGGATCTCTGGATCATCCCATGGATCAGTCTTCGAATCGCCCCTGTATCGGTCCACAACAGGTACAAATCCGATTTGAGTCTGGATCTCCTGCAACGGGCTGAATCTCACCCGAACGAATCCAAAATGTTGCAATACGCAGCCGAACACACCCATTATTTTATAGATCTAGTGTCCCACATGAAGCTCTCCATTACCTTCCACTGCCAAGTCCCTAGAATCTCAAGTTGTACACAAGCCCTTCCAAGATCTCAGCTTTATGAATGCTCAAATTGCCTTTTTTTTAATAGAAATCTAAGCATGCAAACCAAATCCACTCGCCTATTCCCCAAACGATGAAATCACCTCAAAATTTTCAAACTTTTTTTTTGAGATCAAGATATTTCTGAGGGGAATTAGGAGACTTATCTGGATCTCAAGCTGGAGTAGATGGAGGGGAAGGCTTCGACAGCTAGGTGTGCTGCCATGGTGTGGTCGTGGGAGAGGTGGTCCATGCTACGTGGTGGTGGAGCTCGGAGGGCCAGCTGGTTGCCCTGGTGGTGACGCGCACGGGGAGAGGAAGAGGGGATGGAGTTGGCTGCTGTGGGGTTTGTTGGAGGAGAAATTGGTTAAGATTATAATTAAAAGGAGGAGAAAGTTAAGGAGGTTAGGGTTTTAGTAAGGATAATATAAGATTAGGTGATTAGGATATGATTAGATAGGATTTGAATTAGGTAGTTAAGATTAGGATTTAGATAAAATTAAAGGATGTGGGCTTGGGTAGTGGGATATGAAATTGGGTCTAAAGGGTTTAGGATCAAGGGAATAATAAAGATAGCAATAATAATAAGAATAAGAATAATACAAGGTAAAGATAATAACAAGAACAACAACATAAATAATAATATAAATACGATAATAGTACTAATAATAATTACAATAACTCTTATTAAAATAATAAATTACAATGATAATAACAACAGTATTAAAAAACATGATTAGCACAATTAATAATAATAACAGTATTAATATCAATAATAACAATAATAATATTAACACAATAAATAATAATAAATAATAATAAAAATGAAATAGTAGTAATGATAACTGCTACTAATAATAACAATTAGTAATAAGAATAATAATAGAAATAATATAATAAGTAATTAAAAATATTTATAGGTAATAATATATAAGGCCAAATTATCATTTAATAGTCCAAAATAATTTGTATATTTATTAATACAATAAGTCATAAATAAGGCTAGTAAAATAAAAGAGTAGCAAATTTTAATAAATGCTTTAGAAAAGAAATTAAATATAGTATTTTAAGTCAGGGATATTACAGAGACTGCAGCCATGGATGGGGTTTTGGAGTAGCATATGCGGTGTGTTGGGGCTGAGGAAAGGAGACTCACATACAGAGGAAGTGTGTTCTTTCTGTATGAAATCAGGCTGTAACAAATCTCATTACCAACTGATTCAATTCTTGAGTTAATGAAATCAGGGCTCCAAGTTTCTAATCTTTGTGTTTATGTGTCTCTCTCTCCCCCTGCATTGTTGCAGTGTAACCAATTAGTAAGTTGAAAGATTTTGCATCTACAATACATCAGGCATATAGCTCGATAAGAATGAGTGGAAAAAGATGATCCATGTGCCCTATCCGGCATAACTCTCTTTGGTTCATATAGCCTACCCCACATACTTGGGACAAATGGCTTAGTTGTTGTTGTTGTATCTATAATATCATGTTAAGCTTTGAGGTACATGATATGATATTAACCCCATGCCATCAGTTGATATGGCTAATATTGACGATTTTGATACATTGAGATTTCAAATCATGTGTGTGACACAGGAAAGATATAGTATTCAGCAGTAAACACTTGTGGTTATTCATCTGAATCTGAGAGAATATGGATCCAATATTAATGTCTGCAATAAAGATAACATATATATACACATATATATATATATATACATACATACATACATACACACACACACACACACACACACACACACACACACACACTTACATACATACATACATACATATATATATATATATATATATATATATAATAATATATATACATATATATATATACATATATATATATATATACATATATATATATATACATATATATATATATGAGATTGTTGTAAAACCCAGGAAAGTATAACACCGAAACAGAGATTCTAGAAAGAGAGAGTAGAAGTAAAAATTCTTATTGATTTTTGTAGTGTACATTGAAATGAATCAGAAAAGGCCTATTAATAGATAAACTTTGGGTTACTATGCAGTCAATAATAATCATATTTATTATGGGTGGCTGATGGTTGGAGGATGGAGGATTGAAGATATTTAGTAGAGAGCCATATTCTTTAACCTATCATAACACTCCCCCTTAGCTGTCCACCATTCATGATGTCTCATAAAAAATCTTGCTAGAAAAATCTAATGGGATAAAACCATAGCGAAGAAAAAAGAGTACACAATCTTTGTGTACGTCTTCTATGCTGCCTCATTAAAAACCTTACCAGGAAGACCCTGTGGGACAAAATCGCAGTAAGAAAAAAGAGTGCAACCTCGTAAGCTCCCTCTCAAGTTGCTATGAGTAGTTCTTCTTCATAAATCTCGCAGATGATGCATCCTAATATCTCGAATGAGCTTTTTGAGAGTTGTAGTGAAAAGTGTCTTTATAAAGAGATATATCGCATTATCATTTGATCAGATATATTGAATGTTAATTTTCTTATCCTTTTCAAGCTCTTGGCTGAATGAGAAGAACTTCGGGTGTATGTGTTTGGTTCGGTCTCTTTTGATGAATCTTTTCTTCATTTCAGCGACACATACAACATTGTCTTCAAACAATACTGTTAGATTTCTGTTGACTGATAATCTACAAGTTGCTTGGATCTGTTGAGTTACAGACCTTAGCCATACACTTGCTTCATGGAGTGCTATGACTTTAGCATGATTAGAAGAAATAGCAATAAGTGTCTGCTTTTGTGGAAGAGATCTCTGTACCTCCATATGTGAAAACATATCCTATTTGAGACCTGACTTTATATGGATCTCCTATTTGAGACCTGACTTTATATGGATCTGACAAGTAACCTGCATCCGCATAACCAATCATTTCTTGGTTTGATCCTCTGAAATAAAACAAACTAAAATTAGTTGTTCCTCGAAGATAATGAAATACATACTTAATACCATTCCAATGTCTCCGCGTAGGAGATGAGCTAAATCTTACTAATAAATTAGTAGCAAATGCTATATCTTAGCCAGATGCATAAGAGCTCCAATTGTACTTAGGTATGATACTTTAGAATCAAGAATCTGTTCATTATCTTAATGAGGGCGAAATGGATCCTTTTCCACGTTCAATGATCTAACCACCATTGGAGTGCTTAAATAATTTGCTTATCCATGCCAAAGCGTTTTAAGACATTTTCAGTATAATTTGATTGATGCAAAAGTATTCCACTTTTAAAGTGCTCAATCTGTAAATCAATACAATATTTGGTTTCTCCATGGTCTTTCATTTCAAATTCATTTCTAAATACATCATTGCTTTTAGGACTTCTTTATGAGTCCCAATGATGTTTAAATCATCAACATAGATAGCAATTATAATTAATCCAGATGTTATTTTCTTTATAAAAACACATGAGCATATAAGATTATTCACTTATGCTTTTTTAATAAATACTCGCTTAAGCGATTATACCACATGCGTCCTGATTGTTTTAACCCATATAACTATCTTTGTAATTTGATCAAATATAATTCTTTGAGTTTTAAACTTGATGCTTCAGGCATCTTAAATCCTTCAGAGATTTTCATATAAATATCGTTATCAAGTAACCCATAAAAATAAGCTGTAACAACATCCATAAAACGTATTTCTAAATTTTAGAAACTGGTAGGCCGATTAAATATCTAAATGTAATTGCATTCATTACTAGAGAATATGTTTCTTCATAATCAATTTCAGTTCTTTGTGAAAAACTTTGAGCATCAAGTCGAGTTTTGTACCTCATAATCTCGCTTTGTTTCGTTGCCCTTTTGCACAAAAACTCATTTGTATTCTACTGGTCTCACGGCCTTAGACGTGAGGACAATAGGCTCAAATATTTTACGCTTATTAAGCGAATTCAATTCAGCCTGCATAGCGTCTTTTCATTTAATCAATCATGTCTATTTTGACATTCAGTGACGGATCTTTGTTCAGGATCCTCACTTCTGTTAACAATATCACATGCTACAAAATAGAAAAATATTTCATCCATATTTTTCATCTCATTTCGATTCTATAATCTTCCTGTATTGACATAATCAATAGAGATCTCATGATTTTCTATACCTTCAGGGTTTCCTATATCTTAATTTGTCTTATTTTGTATTTTTTCTGAAACGCATTCCTCCACATTTGGGTCATCATGCTTATCTGCTTCTTTTTTTTAGAAATTTTTATCTTTGGAGCCGATTGGTCTACCACGCTTCAGGCGTGTCTTAGACTCATTAGTGACTTCATTCTCAGATTATCCTTTTGGGATTTCAATCCAAGCAGGAGCATTTACAGCTGGTATGTATGATTTAGTCACTCTTTTATATTAGTGAATACATCTGGCAATTGATTTGCTATTTCTTATAAATGCATAATCTTTTACACTTCTGACTCACATTATTTTGTGTGAGTATCAAGATGCAATAAAGATGGTTCACTCCATGTAATCTCCTTCTCTAGCTGAGAAAATTGCCTCATTGAAATAGCACTCAGCAAACTGAGCCATAAAAACATCACCGATTTTAGGCTCAAGATATCTTATAATAGATGAAAATTCATAACCGACATATATTCCCAGTCTTTGAGGACCCATCTTTGTACGTTGTGGTGGAGCAATTGGTACATATATCGCGCAACCAAAAATTCTGAGATGAGAAATATTTAGTTATTGACCAATGTTAATTGTAAAGGGGAATACTCATGATATGGACTTGGTCTGATGCGAATTAATACTGCAGCATGTAAATTGCGTGACCCCATATAGAAATCGGAAGCTTTGTTCTCATTATTAATGGTCTAGCAATAAGCTGGAGGGGCTTAATCTGTGATTCAGTCAAACCATTTTGTGTATGTACATGGACAATAGGATGTTCAACAGCTATTCCAATTGACATACAATATAGGTTTGAGACGTAAACTCACCAGTATTATTAAGTCTAACTTTCTTAATTGTGTAATTAAGAAATTGTGCTTGTAATATAATTATCTCAACAATAAATCTCGCAAATGCTACATTGCAAGTTGATAATAGACAAACGTGTCACCAGCTACTAGAGCCATCAATTAATAGCATAAAGTATCGAAATAGTCCACACAGTGGGTGAATAGGCCCGCATATATCACGTTTAATACATTCAAGAAATATGGGTGATTCAGTTTTTATTTTAACTCATGATGATCTCATGATTAATTTTTCAAGAGAACAAACCTCACATGAAATTTTACTGGTTTGAAAGATCTTCTGGCCCTTCAAGGTATGTCCATGTGATTTTTCAATAATTCTTCGCCTCATTATTGAACTAGGATGACCTAAACGGTCATGCCACAGAGTTAATGTCTGCGTATCTTTTTTAACTATCATATGTGACTCAATCACATTTATATATGTGTAATGCAATCTTGAGGAAAGCTTTGATAGTTTTTCTAACATGTACTTCTTTCTTGAGATATAAGTAGTAAGATACATATACTTCATATTTTCTTCAGTTGCAGACTGAGTATCATATCCATGAAGATATATATCATTAAAACTTAACAAATGAATTTTGGTAAAAACAAAACGTCTTTTATGAAAAACTTTGTTCCATTTGGTAATATGAAGCTGGCTTTACCAGTTCCTTCAATCAAGTCTATATGACCTAATATTGTATTGATAATTGCCTTGTTGATTTTTAAATCAAAAAAACATCTTTTTATGTTTGAGAATAGTGTGTTGTACCACTATCTGGTATGCAAATATCTCTAGTTTTGGTCTTAACTTCATCATTAATATAATCCATATCAAACTTCACGCAAAATAAATCATTTGATGAGAATAAAATTTTAAACATATTATTATAAATAAAATATTACATTCAAAGATAATTTTGACAATTATAAATAGTAAAAATATAGTAATACAATCAAATATCTAATTATCACCAGTATCCATAGAATCACAATTGGTTGAAAGATCAGCAAAATTATCAGTAAAATCTAAAGTATCAAGAATCATCCATACGATCATCATGTTCGCTAAAATTCACTTTCTTTTTTTTTCCTTTCAAGGATGCCTTGTAAAGTTTTCAAAGGTGCTCTGGTGTTCGACACACTCGAGACCAGTGCCCTTTAGAGTCATATTTATAACAGGAATCTTTAGGATTCCGAATAGAACTTTCACGAACATCTTTTCATTTATCATGTCTTTCTATATGATACTTCTTGTGGATCACATTGTTTAGTAAAGGGTTGTAATAACCACTTCGATCGCGTCCACGACCACGATCACGTCTACGACCACTACTATAATTATATCCTCATCCATAATGTTAGAAAATACAATATTTACTTCTGAAAATGTTGTTGAACCAGTAGGATGAGACTGATGATTTTTGATCAAAAGTTCATTATTCTTTTCTGCCACAAGAAGAGATAAAATTAGTTCAGAATATTTCTTAAAATCACGCAACTGATATTGCTGTTGCAGCATTATATTAGATACATGAAATGTGGAGTAAGTTTTCTCCAACATTTCTTTATGTATGATATCCATCCCACAGAATTTCAATTGGAATACTATTCTGAACATTATAAAGTTATAATCACTGACTTTCTTGAAGTCTTAAAAGTGCAAAGTATTCCATTCATCACGTGTGGCAGGAAGCATAACTCCATTTTGATGATCAAATCTTTCTTTGAGATTTTTTCACAAGACACTTGGGTCTCTTACTATGAGATTTTCACATTTTAAACATTCATCAAGATGTCTACAGATAAAGATCGTCGCTTTTGGCTTATCTTGCGATGACGCAGAGTTCATCTTTTTAATGGTTTCAGTTCTATGTCAATAACCCAAGACATATAGTTCCTTACCGTGATATCAAGTGGAATGAACTCAAGCATCGCAAAATTGACATGGTGATAACTATAATAAAATACAAAAATAATTAGAATCACGATATTTTATTTCACAACAAAAAGTAAAAGTTACATCTCAATCATAATAGCGACAAACAAAAGAGGAAACATGAACATTAAAATTAAAAGGTTTAGGTGAAAATCACTTAGATATATATGTTCAACAAAAAGGATAATAGTATTGATGATGATGACGACAATAATAAACTTTAAAAATGGACTAAGCATTTGCGAAAATTTTGACTAAAAAGCTTGTGGAGATGATGAAAAAAATTTGAGAATGAAGAGAGATTGAGAAGTAAGTTATGTGGTTTAGAATTCACCAACTTATAGAGTAAAAACTAACCGTTTATAACTGTTTATAGCCATTAGAGGAGAGAGAAAAGGCAATTTGAATTTAATACAATTAAATAATATAATAAAGAAGATGGTAAAATAAATACATTGTACTACATATATTTATGAGCTATTATATAGGCACGCCACTCTACTCAGTGGGTGTTTTGCAGACATAATTAATGAAGCAATAAATATAGAAATAAATATCAGTACACCGCGCTATTCAGTAAATTTTCAGTGGGTGTTTATACAGATATAAATAGCAGAGTAATAAAATATATAATATGGTAACTTGGGTTTATTCTACGAAGCATCAATTGATAGGCTAGTAAAGATAATAACAAAAAATATTATTAGCTTGTCATAATCATATCACTTTACTATAAATAGTTGGCAAAATCTCCTTTCATATATAGTAGTGGTGTTATATGAATATAATTAGTATAATAATCTAACTTTTCGTAATCACACCACATTACTATAAATAGGTGGCAGGATCTCCTTTCATATATAGTAGTGGTGTTATACAAATATTATAAGTAGAATAACTTATCATTTTTATTGAGATAATAGAGGTAGAAGCTGACACTGATAGGACTTTTTTTTGAGCTAATGAAAGTAGAGACTCTGATAGGACTTTTATCTTTAGCAAATGGAGATAGAGGCATATGATAAAATTTTTCCTTGAGCTGATGGAGGTAGAGATTGGTGACAGAACTAGAGCGCTCATGCTGATAACGTGTTATAAAACCAAGGAAAGTATAACACCAAAATAGAGATTTTAGAGAGAGAGAGTAGATGTAGGAATTCTTATTGATTTCTAAAGTGTACATTGAAATGAATCAGGAAAGGCCTATTTATAAATAAATTTTGGGTTACCGCAGTCAATAATAACCATATTTATTACAGGTGGCTGGTGGTTGGAGGATGGAAGATTGAAGATATTTGGCGGAGAGCAATCTTCTTTCACCTATCATAATAGAGATAAACTTGTGTCCTTCCAAAAGGATTTGAGGCCGAATACTTCTCACTCAAATTCTACCCTCCTACATTCAAATACAAGATCCACTCCATTGAAGTTGATCTATATTATTTCAAGTTTCTATAAATAAAAAATCAAGTATTTTGAATACTTTTTGCCCATGCATCAAGTAGGGGAGAAACGGACGACGTAAATAGTGATTTGGCTAGTTTAACGGTGTAGAACATTTAAAACCTAATAAAAATTAGTTTGTAGGGTCTTTTAAAAGTTTAGATCATAATGAAATGGCTGGATCGAGAATTTATATGTCTAAAGGCATAGATCTAACTAACTCAGTACTTTCGGTCGTCCATTTTGCGCTGCTTGATGGTTGGGCAAAAAGTATTCAACACACTTGATTTTTTATTTATAAATACTTAAAATAATATAAATCAACTTTAATGGAATGGATCTTGTATTCGAATGTAGGAGGGTTGAATTTGAGTAGGAAGGATTCAGCCTCAAATCCTTTTGGAAGGACACAAGTCTCTCTCTCTCTCTACATACACACACATATATGATTTTGTCTTATTTTTCAAGAAGAGATGATGATTTAAGAAAATCCAATTGAGTTAGAGAAAACAAAGACTTGAAGCAGCATAAACAAATTAAAATGAAGCAATTTCTTTTTCAGGCGATTGTGAGATTCTTTTTCAGGAGGAGTATGAAAAGGATTTAATTTCTATTCAATGAAGGTTTATTTCTAAAGATTAAAGGGTATATAATCCTTCTAAATCAAGGAGATCAATTCCTAAAAGAATTGATCAAGGTTCTTCAACCATCCAAAAGTCAAGATCATCTCATAGTCCAAATAAGAGTTGTATTGTAAGATCCTATAAATAAAAGTTGTAACCAAGCACTGTAATAGCCTCAACCAAATAAGTCTCAAGGAGTTTTTACAACAGAGAATCTCAAGTAAAAGAGACCAGATGAAGCCAAGAAAGAGAGGAGCAAGTTGAAGGTAAAAAGAGAGAAGGTAATACTTTTATAATCTAGGGCTAGATTTAAGTGGAAGGTAAATACTCTTGTTGCATCAAGAGGAAGGTTAGAACTTTTTGTACCAAGTCTATTAATAAAGCTCTCTCAAGTTCTCCCCGTGGACGTAGGTCAAGTTTGGGTCGAACCACGTTAAATCCTTGTGTTCTTTCTTTATTACTCTTTTGTCTAGGTATTTCTACTTTGCTTTACATCAAGCTTTCCTTTTGCAAGTACTGTTCATATTGTCAAGTTTCACAAACGTCGATCCTGGGAGTCACAATAATTGATACCAGAGCATATCAATTTCGTAATAACTGGTATTAGAGCATATCAATTTCGCAACAATTGGTATCAGAACTAAAGGTTGGCGCAAGGCGATATGTCGATGATAGGAAGTTCTACGACAAAGTATGAGGTCAAGAAGTTCAATGGTAAAAAACTTTAACTTATGACAAAAGAAGGTGAAGGTGTTGCTAGTGCAACAAGGTCTTCACAAGACTTTGTAGGTAAGTCAGCAAAACCTGCAGGCAGTCATACGAGGATTGAGAGGAGATGAATCTAAAGACGGCAAGCATGATCTAACTATATCTCGCAGACGAGGTTATGTACAACATGATGGATGAAGTAACTGCTACAGGATTGTGGTCAAGTTAGAAACGTTGTATATGACGAAAAGCCTCTCCAACAAGTTGTATCTTAAGAAACAGCTATATGGGCTATGCCTGAAGGAAGGGACAGCAGTGTTGGAGCATCTAAATTTCTTCAACAAGGTCATTAGAGAGCCTCTAGCTGTTGATATCAAGATCGACGAGGAGGACAAGGCATTGATACTTCTCAGTTTTCTTTCAGAGTCATCTGATCATATCGTCACCACCATGCTGTACGGTAAGAAAACTCTCATCTTGGAGGAGGTCACATCAACTCTCTTATCTAATGAGATTAGAAAAAGGCCAAATCAAGAGGAGCAGACAGGATTAGGTTTGGTGGTCACGGGAAGAAAAGGAAGAGGAGAAGGAAGAAAAGGTCCAAGCTCATCAAAAGCATGTCACTTTTGTCACAGAGAAGGTTATTAGAATAATGACTGCAAGCATCAGTAAGAATGGCTGAAGAAGAAGAGGCAAGCTGTGAAGGCAAATGTAGCAAGCGGTATAGATGACACCAAAATATTAATGGCTTTTTACGAAGATAACACTTTTCAAAGTAAAGGCTGGATTTTTGATTCAGATAGTACGGTTCATGTATGTTCTCAAAAAGATCTGCTTGATAACTCCTTAGTTGCAAAGGAGGAAGGAATTGTCAAGATGATGGATGGTTCGGCTTGCGAGGTCATTGGCACTAGGACACTCAAGGTTACATGAAGAGATAGAATAGTGCGTGCTCTGGAGGCGGTCTGGTATGTCCTGAAGGCACGATATAATCTAATATCTATAAGGGTGCTCAACGAAGAAGGATGTCGGATCCAAGTGCAACAAGGCGTCATCACAGTCAGCCAAGGAGACAGGGTAATCCTGAAAGGAGAGAAGTGTGAAAAGTTATACAAGCTGAAGGAAGGAAACTCAGTTCGAGATGGAGTTTCAAGGATAATTTGGAAGGGAGTTCATCGCGAGGTAGAGCTTCAAGGAAGACTACAACGGGACGTGAACCGGGTCAAAGTGTTGTGGGAAAGAGAAAGGGTGCACTCGGGCAAAACCTGAGATGGCCAAAGCCATGGCGGTAAATCAGCTAAAGACCCTTGGGAGAGGGGGCAAGAGTTAAAGGCTTCACGTCACGGTTACAACCAAGAAAAGAATCTAGGTATTAATCTGAAATCTCAGATTGTTTTGCTAAAAGCTTGAAAACAAGTCAAGGTGGAGATTGTTAGGATTTTGTCTTGTTTTTCAAGTAGAGATGATGGTCCAAGAAAATTCAATTGAGTTGGAGAAGACGATAGTTTGAAGCAGAAGAAGCAAATTAAGATGAAACAGTTTCCTTTTCGGGCGATTGCGAGTTTTCTTTTCTGGAGGAGTATGAATAGGATTTATTTCTATTCAATGAAGATTTGTTTTTAAAAATTAAAGGGTTTAGAATTCTTTTAGATCAAGGAGATCAATTCCTAAAATGATTGATCAAGATTCTTTAACCATCCAAAGGCCAAGATCATCTCATAGTCTAAATAGAAGTTGTATTGTAAAATTCTATAAATAAACGTTATAACCAAGCATTGTAATAGCCTCAATCAAACAAGTCTCAAAGAGTTTCTACAACAGAGAATCTCAAGTAAAGAAGACCAGAGAAAGCCAAAAAAGAAAGGAGCACTTTGAAGGTGCATAGAGAGAAAGTAATACTCTTGTAATTTAGGGCTAGATTCAAGTAGAAGGTGAATATTCTTGTTGCATCAAGAGGAATGTTAGATCTCTTTGTACCAAGTCTATTAATAAAGCTCTCTCAAGTTCTCTCCTCCTGGACGTAGGCCAAATTTGAGCAGAACCATGTTAAATCCTTGTGTTCTTTCTTTACTACTCTTTTGTCTAGGTATTACTAGTTTGCTTTATATTAAACTTTCTTTTGCAAGTACTATTAATATTGTCAAGTTCCGCAAATGTCGATCTTAGGAGTCACAACAATTGATATAAGAGCATATCAATTTCACAACACATATATATGAAGATAAACATTTGGTGCCAACATACAGAAAGGTTGTTTGAACTCAAAAAATGATAATTTAACAAGTAAATTGTTCTCCATTAATATAAATTTGTGGAATCATGCATAGACATAACCAGCAACATGACACAAAAGGTAGCACAATCCATCATTAAACTCAAGTTCTACCACTTCTATTCTGCCGATTTCACCCACTGTATCATGGATCTCGCCAAGGCATCCATCGGGTTTGTACATTTGCTGAGGAGAGGATCATCAGGAGGTAAGAGACATGGAATTCAGTAGAGGCGAGGACAACGGTGTTGACAGCCCTCACCAGAAGAATTTGGAGTGCTATTCTCAAGAGATTTCTTGCGTCTTCCACGTCTCTTTTTGTAAATGCCTTGATCGCACGAAATACAGTGTGATCCAAGTTCGTTCTGTCGAGTAACACTACTTTGAAGCCCTGCACAAGATAAGATCTGAGAATGTAGAGATGATTACTGGTTTTCTTTTTATCATCAAATGTTTGATAATCAGAAGTCAGCAGTATAATGTATGAAACTTAGGAGTAAAGGCCACTTGATAAAATCTTTGTGAATATAGTTGTGTTATGCATATCAGATTTAGTAGACTGTGTGCATGAAGTTGGCAGAAATTTTCATGATGAAGGTTTTGACAAGGAACAGATTGCACCAGAATTAAACATTACTGCCAAAATTCTTGGACTAAGTTTATGTACAAAAAATGCTAGGTTCTTGAGTTATGCCTAAATTTTTGAACTATAAATTTTGAACATATCTTTTCAAATGCTTGGGGGAAAAAAAAATCCCTTATATATGGAATATTAAAGAAAATACTTTTGTATTAGGAACTGATAAGTAAAATTCTCCTAATGATTTTTCTTTCTTACTTCTGAGTGTGAAATACAGTCAATATTGAATACCATAAATATATGTGAGTTAACTTGATAGTGATTTATGAATATAAAGGGGAAATCCCTGTGTCAAGAGAGGTTATGCAAATAACCACTCCGGAATTATTTTCCCCACTTAATCCCCTACACTTAATCCCCCTAGACATGACAGAGTTAAGTTTTTCATCCAAAGAAGGTCACAATCTATGCTGCAAGCACGGCCATACCAACATGGTCATGACATTTAAACATATCGCAAAGTCTTAAAAATACACACGATAAGGGTGTAAGATAAGCGTGTTGAAAAGTATCACACAATACGATTCCATGACAAAAGTGTCCGTGTGCTACATAAGCTACGTACAAATCATGTGACCCTTAAGTTTTGATTTTTTACAATTAAATCCACTCTTAGTAAAAACTAAATCCAACTATCCCCTAATCACTCACTAATTCTAAATAAAATCCTAACTAATCCTAACCAAAACCTCGCCTCCTCTCCTTTATTAGCACCACCATCTCTTTCTTTACCATCATCGCCATGTCATGTTCCCCCATGATCACAACTGCCTCACCATCATCTTTTCCATCTTTTGCTTCTCCAACCTTGTCAAAGTTACTACTACCACATCCTTTTCCTCTTCTATCATTATTCCACCACCCACCACCGCCATCTCCTCCATCACCATATTGTTTTTGATTTTTATTTAGGTATTTTGGAATATAATTAGTTAAAAAGAGAAACATTTAGAAAAGTTTGCAACACAATTTGAGGCTAACTGCATATTTAATGGGGAAAAATATCAAGTTTAAGTGGCAAAATTCCATATGGGAGTTATCTGTAGAATCCCACATGGTAAAGGGGCGTTATCTACAATTTATTCTAATCTAAAAGGTAATGGAGACCAAAATAAATCATTATCATTATAAACATTTCTACAAATATTATCCACCATATGCATCTTCCATGACAGGAGATAACTGTGTTTTATCTTACATCACGTGGAGAACATCTAATCTAGGATTTAGGAAACATGCATTAATGATGAGAGACATACCAGGTTCTTGAGTTGTTCCTGATAAAAGACCTGAAGTTGATATGGTTTCATTGGCAAGACCCCCATTCTCAAGTTGCTTCCAGCTTCCACCGGTCTTAAATTTGCATCTTTGAGCTCCTTTGCAACACATTCACCAATTTTGAAGGAACGGCACAGAACAGCCCTGAGAAACTTCATCGTACCACACATGGGAGACATGACAAGGCATCATGATGCAGCGAGCACCAGAACTCTCTAGAAAGAGCCTCTGCAGCCTCAAATTCTCAATAATAATTGACTGGTTGAATTGATAAGACGTGTTTCTTGAACTGAGGTATGGGGATGAACTCCTTTCGCAAGAAGAGAGCTCTTTGTTGAGAACAGGATCATTACAAACAATGAAAGGAAGACTCTCCTGTCCACATCCGGAGCTCCATGTGACAAGCTTTTCTGAGAAATCAAGTGTTGTAACAGCCGATACCCCTCCTAAGACACCAACTGTGTAGGTTAAACTGACTGCCAAGTTAATATGACCTGATACTAGCCTTCTAGATTCTGAGAAATTACCTGCTCCATCAGTCTGCAAAAGGATCGATGATGGTTTTGAACTGAGAGCTAATCTTGAAGGTTGCATCCTATGATGAATCCTATGCTCATTTGCACAGGAAATTTGACGCAATGGAAATTCTGATGTGCGGCAAAGCATCGCCATGCCTCCATCAAACAACTTGAACACCTATTATGTTGACATAATTCCGGCTCCCTCATAGAGCAGAACCATCGAAATTATATCAATGAAATAAACAAAAACTCATCTACAAATGAGTAAAGACCCACCTCAGAAATTATTATTGAACTTTTAATCTCTCTCTTCATGACAATCCTGATAATAAGATCTCTGTAACAAACAAAGTCTCAGGTCCTTCAAAAAGAAACCCCATATTTGAGACCTTCTGAATTAAGATCCACACTCTGGGCTCATTCTTCAAAATTTAACAAGAAAAGTTGCTTTCAGAGGGAAGAAACAAACTTCACCATCAAGATATTGTCTTTTCTTGAAACATGTTGATATGAAAAGAGAAGAATGGGCATCACTTCCAAGCTCCAATAGCTCTTTCATTGAATAATCTGCAAGGAATCACAATTATCTAGCGACCATTGAATAATCCAACAAAGAAACTATAGGAAGACAAGGAATTTAGAAGACTTACCTTAGCTATGCCTCATGCAGTTTTATCATCTGCCACTCCTTTGGTCTGACATTATGCTCTGAAAAGTGTGGAAGTGTAGGGATTGCAGTATCTTTCATCACTCTTTTTTGCATGCAAACCAATAGGATGGGTAAATAATTCTTTTCAAGTTTCAATCACTTTTTTTTGTAGGGATACAAGTGGAAAGAATCCCAAGCTAATAAAAGAGACCAAACTTCAGTTAAGCTATTAAACAGATGTGCTTGGTTGTTACTTAACAGAAGTAAATAGAGAAGACACCTCTACATGATATCACATGTTAACTTCTGCTAGCTATAAAAGTTTGCAGGCATCAGTCTCCACTCTAACTTGGCTTTCAGTAACCTGGTGAATTACAGTACCTTAAATTGTGCAGTAGGCATATCAGATTGAGGCTTTGAATCAAAACTTTTGTTCAGGAAGTTTCGGATACATCAACAGAGATTTAAAATCAAAGAGCTCAAGATATCAAGAACATAGTTCCTCAATGAAGATCTTCTCTCGTTTTCAACCTATCAATAAGAAGCCAAAATTTCATATCCATCAGGCACATTTGGTTTCTGAACTGGAGACATTGCTGAAATAGAAGATGTTACAAGTTCGTTAATCACCAAGCTGCGCCTCTTGATCCGCATATTTGCTTAAACTACTCTAGTACACACATCATAATGGCAAATAATCCTAGTCCTTTAAAGCGTCATGCAGACAACAAGCTGACAATTACTTACAATGCTGTGAGTTTAGTAAACCCCTGGTGTTACAAATTTTTTTGAACTTCTACACAACATTGGGCAGCGGTAGCTAGAAGAATAAAAGGTTTGATGAGCACGGAATGAAATTTCTTAAGGATTATAATCCAGATCATCTGAACAATTTTGCATTGTTTACTTCAGTTTTGACTTCGCAGAGCTCTGCAATGGTTTAGCAACAGGCCGTGCTTGATTGCTTTTCCCTGTCTTCTTCAGGTTATACCGTACTGATGACACGGCAGATATTATTGCAAGGACAATCGTGGGATAGACATAAACAGCCTTCGTTGGATCTGTGTTCACTGGCTTCCCAAAAAGACCTTCCTTCACAAGGCCCCAAACTATAAGAAGAGTCCCAAACATGCTCATCCTCCCTGGTTTTATGAGCCCAATTAGGGCTCCCGCAACAGCAAAGTAGCTTCCAGCAAGAACCTATGGTGATGAAAAATAAAATTAATAGGTGTTTGTTGGAAAGAAATCAAGTTTTTACAAGATGACGAGGTACAAACCTCTAGACGATGCAGATCGACAACAGCAGATGCATTTTTAACTTCTGACAGATTGTACATTTGAAGTAGGTCATTCCACTTTGGAAGGGTCATGTTTGTAACGAGACCATTTGCTGCTGCTCCTGGGTAGAGGAGAGTCTTCACAACAGGCAATGGAAATATTTCGTTTGCAGTTAACTGGCAAGATGTCACCTGTATCGGTGTAGTGCACATCCCTGACCGGCATTGGATTCTAGTGTGGCAAGAAACAGACAATCAGCGAAAACAATATGAGTTTGAACCAAAACATTTGCCTTTGTATTAAAAAAAAAAAACTATAAAACCACCATATATGGTTATCCTGATACCCTAACATGTTACGAAAATATTAAGTAGCAGATGGCTCTGTCTGACCTCATTAAAAAAAAACTCACTTGTAAGTTTGGATAGTTCATGTTTCAGGTTCTTTTATGAGCAAGACAATTGACACTTCTTGACAATGAAGTGACCTAAATCAGTGACCCACATAAGTATCATTACCATTGTCAACCATATTACCATCTATGAACTGATGGCTAGCAATGCTAATTGATGCTAGCTGTAAGCAAGAGCCAGCCAGCCATAAAGCCTAGAATACAATTTAGTAGGGGTAGGTAGATACATCGTTTTTGGTCAAGCTGATGCAACCAACCAAAACCTTGGTGTTCCCCAGAACATAGAAAGGGTCTAGATAAAGAGGCAAGATGATACACAAGTAAAGCAAAAAAATTATTATCTGAGGCACAACACTAGCCGATGAGTCAAACGACATCACATTCCCCTCTTGACAAATTAAAACAAGATACATGAAAAAAAACACATTAAAAGTATAAAATTAGGAAACCAAAGTAATATAGCCATTGTGTTACAAAGTCCCATGATACATTGATATATATAAATGGTTTTCAAGTCCATCAAGCAAATGTTTGAGCTCTCTTATAAAATTCATGGCAGGTCGTTCAATTATTGGTTAAATAAACAAATAAATACATACTTCACATGAAGCACAGAATATGACCAACATATACTCATGCTAACCACATTATAACTATAAACCCTAGGAGGAAATGCTTAATCAAGGGATTAGCCACCATAAGCTTTTGGGTTAAATGCTCAATTGACATTAGATAATCTTTAATTCTCTTCTTGAGAACTAGAAACCTTATGTCCATGTGCCTATCATGATAGTCTTTTGTTGGTTTTAGAGAATTTCACTGCCATGTGATTATCACCAAAAAAATTAGCAGTTGACAGGTAGAGCATATAACTCTAGGTTTTTTCTGAAAATTTCTGCAATCACTTCATGCCATGCACTTTACTTTCACACATGGTTCAAAGTCGCGGTCTCGACCACCGACCCAGCGAGCACTGAGACGCATTGATCGCGGCGTTGCGGATCGGTCTCGAGCTATACACACAAAACAGTACATAAAAAGCTCAAATTTTCTAAAAAATCACAACAAATTTTTAAAAATATATATAGACATCAATATTCTAGCTTTCATTTCTAGCAAGTCACAGGTGAATGATGCATCCTATTATAATCTGTGAAAAAATTAAACAAAAATTAAAAAATAAAAGGTTAAGAGACCGCAAGAGATCAGTGAGAGGGGGGAAGAGACAGAGAGAACGGAGGAAGGGAGGGAGGGATGGTGAGAGAGAGAGAGAGAGAGAGAGAGATAGGAGAGAGGGGGAGGGAGAGACCACAGAGAAAGGAGGGGAGGGAGGGAGGGAGACTTACATGGACCTGGAGGCAGGCGGCGATACTAGAAGGGCGCGAGAATGACTACGGCGGAGGCGGGTGGGCAGGCGAATGAGGTAAGCCCTAGATCTCCGCTTCTTTCTTTATTTTTTCCCTTTTCATGCACGAACCGAGTCAAACCGAGTCGTCCGACTCGGTCGAGTCAAACCAAGTCGTCTTGTGACTCGATCGAGTCGGCCGAGTTGGTCAAAACTCGAGGCCAAGAGCGGAACAGGTCTCGTTCTCATCCTGGAGGCCGCTGATCCAGTTACGACTCGACCAAGTCGTAACCGGATCAGCCTAGTCTTTGATCTCTGCTTCCACATTGGATGATGCAAAAGGCTCTACTTAAAAGCTGGTACATGAATGGCACAATATAACTAGGAATATGCGCACAGAAGTGGATTCCCTATTATGAAGGTAAATTGTAAAATCTCAACAAGAGTAACAATCATATGCATGAACTAATGTTTAAAACAACAATAACGTAACAATAACATTTTTCCTTTGTTATGTTAACATAAGTTATAACGTAACGCATAACGTAGGTTATGCGATTTAATATTTATTTAATAAAATAAATATATATACACTACATTTAAAAATTTTATATATAGGAAAATAATTTCAAAATATCTAAAAAATATCAAAATAATATATAACACATTTGCAAGTCTCACAACAAATATTAGCGAGCATCGAGAAACTGAAGTGCTCCGATGTCGTGTGGTTCCTCGTCAATTGAAGAGAGATCGAAGAGAGATTAATGGCGAGTTCCTCGTCAATTGAAGAGTTATGCATTTTTTTAAATTTTTGGAGCGTTACAATGGCGAGTTTCTCGTTACAATGGCGAGTTTCTCGTCAATGGAAGAGAGATCAAAGAGAGAGAAACCGGGGTGCTTCGATACTCACCGATGAGAGAGAGATGAAATTGAAGAGGAACTGTAAAGAGAAGAGGAACCGCATGAGAGTCACCGTCGTTGTCGTTGTCGATTGCAGAGAGAGCAGAAACTTGGGTTCTTCGATGCTTCGCTCGCCGTCGCCAATTTAGGGTTTTATGTTATGATTTTTAGAGAGAAATTGCTTCGTTGTTTTATATTTGTAATTTGTGTAAATAACGTGAGTCACGAACGTTACGTTATTTTTGTAAAGTTACGTTCGTAACGCTCCAAAAAAACTCGTTATTGGAAATTGCGTTTTTTGCAAGTGCTATATAATGGCTGGGTGTCGTTACATTCTGTAACAGGTTATAACGAGTTACATAACGGGTTTTTTTAAACATTGGCATGAACTGCATGTGCACCCCGAGTGGACTTGAGCTGACTTGTTTGTCCCTTGAGTCTTGAACTTGGCAAGTAGGTTCATCACAAGTGTATGTGAGAAGATCAAGTTACAAATGTCCTTTGACAACCTCTTCCCATCCAAGGTTTCTAGGAAGATCGGTCGTCAATTACTCAGAGAAGAAGTCTTAATAAAACCATTAAACTTGGTTATGAAGCACCAATTTCCTAGTGCTTGTTCAATTCATAATAATGCGAATGCAGTCACATTCATGTGCAATGATGCAAACCTAATATTATACACATAATCATGCCACTTGTTTCCCACTGTAAAACAAAGAAGTTATATATGTACTTTATAATGGTCTAAAGAGAACACATGTCAATTGCAAATTAGAAAAGAATGGTGCAGTGTCATATTAATAATTGAAAAGATTAAGGGTGTTATATGGGTGCCAAACATATGATTATGCATTATCCAGAACTTCATGGTCTTTCATGTACCAGAATACTGATAACAACCATAAAGAGTGTATCAATAGCATTTCTCTTGGTAATTAATGTGGGGAATTTGTTCGTTCTAACTCTGTCTTTATCTGTCCCATGGAGTTGAATGCAATTTTCAGTAGCAGACAAATCCGTCTTTCCCTTCTTCTAGATTCTTACGCTATATGAATTTGGAGGGTTGTTTCTTGGTTGCACAAGCATATTCTAGTAGGATAAGGTATGTTTTTCTACCTCCCTCCTCCTTTTTCTGTTTATGGCAAACCCATCTCTTGTCAATGGAATCATGGCACCAATATAGATGGCTAGCATCAAGTTGGCAGCTGGTCATAAAACTATTTTATCTCACCAATCCCTGTGCTCATAGACAAACCCATTCCAATGGAAAAAATGATAGATGATGATGATAAGTCATAAAAATGTTTCCTTTTCTACATTATCCACTATACATTTTAAGATTCATAACACGAAATAACTCACAGCCTAGTTAGTTGTCAAATTTTGTCCCTGAAATTGATGCCATATACTCTATCAGTCAACCAATAAAATATTGTATTAGTCAACCAAGAAAGATTTTTATCTTATAAAGTAAAATTCTTCAACACCAAACACACGTTTTGGTTTATGTTAGCACATGGTTTCCTTGTTGGCCCAAAGGCCCATCACTCTAGTTTTGATGATGATCAACTCATGTAATTATAGTACTAATGATCTTGTGTTTATTTAGTCTCAGATTCATGATCAAGATCTTAGAAGGTGTGTAGCTTCAACAAAGGATTTAAAGTCAAGTTTTGGAGCTAGCACGGTTTGATTCACGAGCCTATGCATCAAGACCATATCAAGTACTCAAGAGGAGTCAAGCTCGTTGGATCGTGTTTGGACCAAGTCAAGAAGATGAGAAGACTTCAAGTGAAGACTTCAAGATCAAGGCTTGTGTCTAGGTTTGTTTTTATAAGATTTTGTTTTTAGATTAAAATGTAAAGGATAGAATGGTTGGTGGATTGCTCAAGTATACCATATGCACGCACACTCTTAATTTAGATAGGTTTTTCATAAAAGAATTTTCATTTTGGAAAATACAAAAGAGTTTTCGTTTTGAAAAATGCGGTTTGATTTTTGGTATTCAAAGTTACATGTATTTAAACCAAAACCGTATTTAGTGCTTAATGTCAAAAACATAGATATTTCATCATGTATGTGTAGTGGATCATATCCATACACTTTATGCTTTAAAAGTTGTTTAAATGTCTTTTTTTGTATTTGGAGAAGTCTTGAAAAATATCAAGTTTTGGAAAATACAGTTTTTGTTTTGAACCAATTTTTCAAGTTACAAAAATAGTTCAAATCTTTTGTAACATGCCTTGATTTTGTGCAAGCATGTTTGTTTATCAAAGTAAAGTGTTAAAACTATTTTTGTAGATTTTTCATGATTTTATGGGATTTTAATTGAGCCAAATGACCAAGTTTTCTTTCCCTAAAATCCCTGACCTGGCTTCAGCCGGTCGACCGGGACGGTCGACCGAAGCTTGAAGTCGGTCGACCGACTCGGTCGACCGACGTGCACAGACGTGCACGCCAGTCTGGCTGGAGGGCCGGTCGACCGTCCAGAGAGCTCTGCTCTCTGGAAAGCCCCGGTCGACCGGGCCGATCGACCGGACAGAGAGACTGCTCTCTGTATCCAGGCCTCGGTCGACCGCTGCCCCAACGGTCAGAAATCTGACCGTTGGCGGTCGACCGGGCGGTCGACCGTCAGGCCATCTGGCTTCCAACGGCTAGTTTTTCTAACTCTATAAATTGGGGCATTTAGGGGCTGTTTTCTACAAGATTTTTTAGTGATTTTTAAGCTAGTTTTTCCTACTCCATTAAAAGAGTTTTCTCCACTAAATTGAGAGCTAATACTTCCAATCAAAAGGAGAGTTTTATCAAGAGTGTTAAAAGAGATTTTCTTGAGTTTTCCTCCACCACTTCCATCCTTATTTTTCTCACAAACACTTGAGCAACCCATTGACATACTCATCCTATAGGAGTGTTATTGTGAGATTGTTTTTAGGTGATCAAAGTGTTGTGATCACCAAGACTTCTTCTTTGTACTTTGAGGAGGCGGACAAGTGTGTTCACGTTGTTTCGAGTTCGGGTGCGAACTTGTTGTTTGAGGTGCGGCCTCGGCGAGCTTGTGGGCTTGCGGTGTGTACGGGACTAGAGAGTCCAAGAGTTCTAGTGGGAACTCCTTGTAGGTGTTGCGGCACCGAGTAATCCGGTGGGATCGGTTTATAGTGGAAATCCTTCAATGTAAAGGCGGGGATGTAGAGCAAGTGTGCTCGAACCTCGAAACAAATCTCCCGTGTTCTCAATTGCCTTTCTCTCTCTCCCTTGTTTATATCTTGCATGCTATTACTTGTCTTATCTTTACATGCTTGATATATTGTGTGCTTAACTGATATATGCTTGGGGATTGTTTGCTAACACTAGTTTTCAACCAAGAGAGCCAACGCGGCACCTCAACTCTTATCTAGAGGAATCTTGAGCAGTTAGTCCAGAGCCCTTCACCGAAATTCGGCTACACTCTTGTGTTAAACTTGGTGTTTAGTTTAATAAGTTTTAATTTGCATTAAATAGTTTTTAATTCCGCATTTAGTGACCATTAGATTAGCCATCACCTATTCAGCCCCCCTCTAGGTGTTTTACAATTGGTATCAGAGTCAAGTGCTCTTGATTTGGGTCTTACAACCTAGAGTTAAAGATCCTCATTTATAGGCTAATCACAATATTTGTATACACCATGGAATTCATGTCACCTCCCACCTTTGACAATCTTAACATCCAAACTTGGAAGGTTAAGATGTCTTTGTACCTCAAAGGCCTAGGTATTCATGTTTATTTTGTCACTACTAGAGATTCCTATTGTTTAAATGGCAAAAATATAAAGGCTAATGCAAGGCCATTCATGCTTTGAAAAGTACCCTAAATGATGAATATTTATCTAGGGTTTCTAACATTGATTCGGCTTTTGTAGCTTGAACATCATTACCTCCCTTGGCGAAAAGGATCTATATTATGCCGGGAGCGATTCGGACGTTGGAAACGACACCTCCAACGTGTGCTACATGGTCCAAGGGGATAACCCCCTTGAGGTAACTACCGAATCCGAGGTAGATGAAGATAACATGTCATATGATGAGCTTACTTCATTTTGTCAACTATTACTTGAAAATATGACATGCTTAAGAAAGATAATAAAAATTTGAAAAAGAAATTTGATTGCATGCTTAATGAAAAAGTTTCATTAGAAAATAATTTTGAAAATGTTTTAAAAGAAAATGAGTTTTTTCAAAAATAAGGTTGCATGTTTTGAAAAGAAAATGAAGTTTGAAAAATGAAAATGTTTCCTTACTTTCTAAATTGAGTGATCTTTGTGAAGGAAACACTTCATTGAAAAATAAAATTGTTTTGGTGGAAAAACAAAAGAAGTTACTTTTCAAGAAAACACTTCTTTAAAAAGAAAAATTATTGAAAATGAAAAGGAACATGTTTTTCAAAAGAAAAAAGAAAAATGATTGTCAATCTCACCATGCTTTTCATGCCACCATTAATAAAAATAAGATTAACAATTTGAAAATAAAATTAATTGTTTGAGCTCAACTTGAGCACATGTGCTTTTAACCACACTAGATTGGAGTCCTTGTTTTCAAAAAACAAACTCCACATGTTCATGCACATCATCCTCTCATGCATATGCACATTTTGCACACCACGATCACAACATACACATATGCATACTAAGGTGTACAAATGTACACATTGTAGCCGCAAAGGCCATTTAGCAAAATTTTGTTATGATAAGATAAATGTTTTAAATTTTGCTAAGAAAATGTTTGGGTTCCTTATAAGACTAACTCCCAAGGACCCAAAAGAAAATTGGTACCAAAATCCCCACCTTGTGTTTTTGATGTAGGTGAGGGCTCTCACAAAACGTGAGAGGGATGGTGCCTTGATGGTGGATGCACATGGACATGATGGACACATATTTGATGCACCGCTATCAAGGAGGATTGGTGGGACAACCACCGTGTTTTGGAGATTTGGAGTATAGTTCATGTGTTGGTAACTATCTCTAAACTCCTAATTTATTTACATGCTTATTCATAAATGATATTTTTAGCATGTTCATGTTTTTGTGCTTCATGTGGTAAATACTAGTTTTAAATGTACTTTTTATCAAAACTTGGATGTATACTTGTACAAATAGTGAGCAACAAATTGAGTCATATATGTTTGCACTTCATTATTCATTTGTACTCACTATATGCACATGTATGCCTAATTTTGATGATTCTCTCATTTACACTTGTTTTGCCTATTTTCATGTTTTTGCTTCATGTATATGTATTTTATATTCAAATCTAATAAATATACATGTATACCCCATGAGTCATTTGCCTTCATGTAATTTACATTATGGACTCTTTTTATGTTTGGGATATGTATGCATATTGTTAGGATTGAATAAATCATACATATACCTAGAAGTTTATTTTGTTTATAAAAATAATTTCATGTTTTGTTAAAAATGATATTCATGTTTGTTTTTGAGCTTCATTGATTATTTTCATGAAATGCTATTTACATGATTTTTGAACACTCACACTTCATTTGTTTTGTCATGACCTAGTTTCATGAACATATTTTTGAGCTTTACCGTTTTTGAGTGTCGATTCTTGTGTATTTGGTATGATTCATAAAAAACATTTGATTTGATTTCATGTTTTGAAGGATCTTTAACTAGTTTTTCAAAAATTTATCTAACTAGTTATTTATTCTTCTTTGGTAGTGTTTTCAATACTAAAAATATTTTTCAAACTCTAATTTTGAAAACCCTTACCAATACCTCTGATGGGAGTATGGATGGCGTGTATTGCCTTGCAAACCCTAAAGGGTGGTAGGTTATGAGTTATATACATGATTTACATTGTTATTTTCAATTGGTATCTCATTGATATTTTTTGTATATACTCATATTTTGTTTCTATATATGTATGCTTCATAATTTTCATAATATCAATTGCTATTGGTATTCTCTTTTCATACATATATATGATTTTCGTGTGCTTTGGTTTACAATTAGTTTACATATTTAAAAAGCACATAGTTTATGCTAAGCTTGATTTAAAACTTTATTTTCAATTGGTATCTCAATTGACATTTTAAAGCTTATGCCATTATTTTTAAATTGGTATCAATATGTTTTCAAATTTATTATAAATCTCAATTGGTATCAAGATGTTTTACCTATGTAATGTTTATTACAATTGGTATCTTAAATTTGTTTTATTGAGGATAATTCAAAATTTATTTTAATAAAAAAATTAAAAATGTTTTGATTTGTATTGCCTATATGCAAGGAGAGCTTAACATCTCTTCTACATATAGATTCATGATGAGTGTATCTATATTGAAGAGCTTGACAACTCTTCTTTATGTGGTACACGTGTGTAGGGGGCTTCACATCTCCTCTTATGCATTACATATTATGCGTTATGTGAATAGGGGGCTTGTCATCCCACTTTCATGTAATGTATATGTGTAGGGGAAGTTAACTTAGCATCTTCCTCTTCATGAATGTATATCGCATATATCCTTTGTTGATTTATGTCACCCCTTTCATTGATTTTTGCTTTTGACAAAAAGGGGAGAATATATTGTTTTTACTTTAACCCCTTTGTTGATGATTGACAAAAGGGAGAAAGTATTTGAGAAGTTTTTAGTATATATGCACGTTTTCCTTACTTTATTCATAAAGGGGGAGAAGTATTTATGTTTATGCATATATATGTTTTGTATTGCAAATAGGAGAAAAAGAATTTGATGAGTTTTATGCTTGATTAGCATGTTATCTCCATACATTTGCATACATGTTTGTTTAGATTCTTGTGCTTCATTGCATATTTATTTGTTATTTGGTATGCATGAGTTAAGGGGGGAGCTTCTTTGAAGCTTTACTTTATCCATGCATATATAACTTCATGAGTTTTATCATCATCAAAAAGGGGGAGATTGTTGGCCCAAAGGCCCATCACTCTAGTTTTGATGAATGATCAACTCATGTAGTTTATAGTACTAACGATCTTGTGTTATTTTAGTCTCAGTTTTATGATAAGATCTTAGTCGGTAACAAAGGATTTAAAGTCAATTTTAGAGCTAGCACGGTTTGATTCACGAGCCTATGCATCAAGACCATATCAAGTACTCAAGAGGAGTCGACGCTCGTTGGATCGTGTTTGGACCAAGTCAAGAAGATGAGAAGACTTCAAGTGAAGACTTCAATTCAAGGCTTGTGTCTAGGTTTGTTTTTATAAGATTTTGTTTTAGATTAAAATATAAAGGATAGAATAGTTGGTGGATTGCTCAAGTATATCA
>JAVJIF010022276.1:0-15541 GCA_038442645.1 Agave tequilana
CTCTCCCTCTTGCCGCCGCCGCCGCCGTCATCGGTCAGTTTCTCACCACCCGATAGCGGTATGCTATTATGTATATATCGGATCCCAGTAGGGTTTAGTTCCACAAGATCCGACCCGTTTTGCACCCCGGCCGGCTCTCTTCTTTCCCCCGCTCCCAGAACTAAAAGTTGCAGCCCAAGTCAAGAAACGTCAATGGAAGCCCCGCGGATTACCGACACAGTGGCCACCGACAGGCCTCCTGTTTGACCGCCGTTATGGTTGGGTGTACGTTACTCTCTCTCTCTCTCTCCCCCCAGAAGTTAAAATTGAAACTTATAGAATCTGTTATGAACTTTGTAACAGTTTTGATGAGTGGAAGAACCCTTCAGAAGTGGCCTTGCATGGTGGTAGAGGAATGTGAGAATCCCCATCTCTTTCTCTTATTTGCTTGCATCTTCATTTGATTGTGATAAAGTTTGGATCTTTTTCCTTGATTTGATGTTCTATTATGACTTTTATTAGGTTTTGCATCTTGCCCATTACCAAATCCTTGTCAACATGGCTTCACAATTGGTATTTACTCCGTCACCATCTTCTCATTTACTCTTTTGTTGTTTTTATCCGTGAAAAGTTGCAAACTTTGCCATTACCCGGGGAAATTTTAGTTTTTTCTTTTCTTTTTTCCTGATTGAAACATAATTTATCTCAAGAATTTTTGTGGGTTTTGTTTGGATTGAAGAAAAACCTTTCCAACCAATGGAGAAAATTGCATAATTGTGATCTAGCAGGTCATAGGCTACATATTAAGGTATTGGCAAATGGCAACCAATTGGTTTCGTCAGTTGATTGAGAACATCAATTAAAAAACTCTTATCCAATCTCATATTCATCCCTTATCTCTAAGCATAATCTACACTGATGAAGAATTTTCGTTAAAATGGCTTATTTTGAGAGGGGATAGGAATCATAGGATATATGGGAGGGAGGCATGTCTGGGTAGCTCATAAAGATTGTCAACTGATAAAATGTAGCTAATAGGTGTTACTCAGGTTTAGGGTTTAAAACAAGTTTTGAAATGTCCTGATATGTATGGTTGAACCAAATATCATCAATACGACTGAGAAGAAATCAATATTGCTGAGACGACTGATATTGCCAATACGACTAAAGACAAAACAATCAATATTCATGTTATTTCCGATTTTTGATACCAAATACCCACAGCACTAATACCATTACCGAGATATCAAACCGTGGTTAAGACTCTTCCATGCTACATGAAAGAGACTTTTTGGTTGAAATAGCTAGGTATACCTCATGAAATAAAATTGACTTCTTCTTGGAATGAGGCATTCTATTTCTTCTGGAGAGAGATTTGTTCAAGCAAACAAGTATTTATTGCTTCAAAGGGCATTATGAAGTCGGTAATCCTAAGCCAAATCCTTACTTTGAGAAATACAGGAATTTTAAAACTAGACTAGAACAAAAAGGGGTAGGTGTAAAGACTCAATAGAAGCCCATGCCGCCAAATCAATCTAAAATTGATAAAAGTATTATCCATATCTTGTTAATAACTCTTTTTTCAAATCTTGAATCCTGTTGTACTTATCCTTTTCTAATAAGAAATTTCTATTATTTATTGCGTCTAGTCTGCACTACAGGTGAAGACACTTAAAGGCTAAATATTGTCCACGCTGTTAACATGTGTAGAAAACAAAAGATATTCGTAGTCATAGACACACAACCTGCTTTGTGCGCTTGCACACGAAGTGAAAGAGACTTACATGCAGTCCAAGACGTGAAAGATATTGCTTGGGCTTAATTAGATATGAGCCAAGGTTAGTTTGTTGGAATATTTGTCTTGAATCTAGTCTAATACATGAAAGTAGCTTGATTGGGTGAATTGATGGGTCTGGTTAAGAAGGAAATTGGGTGTGGGCTTAGTCCCGAGTAAGGAGACGAATCAATGGATGATTAATTTTGGATCCTAGAGCCCATTAAAGGGTTCTCCTTCTCTGTCAAATTGGGTTCTAAGCCCTTAACCAGTCCAGCTTGAGCACATATTCTATTTTAATCCTTATTTGAGCTCCCAACACGATCTGCATCCTTGCAACACTGATCTTTTATTTTTGAAATATGGCTAAATAGATGAACTAGAATTTTCTCTCTTCAGGTAACTTCTAAGTGCTAATGAACATGTTATGACTATTTGAGAATCTTGTAACTAAGCGAACTCGTCGGCAATTGATTACTGAACTATCTTCTTCTGCAATATTCTTTTTATTGTACCTAGCAGATGAAACTATCCTAACTTCTACAGTGAAAGAGATTTAAAAGCCTATGATTGCTCGCATCTTTTTATCTCTAATTAGCAAGCTTCAAAGGGCCTGATTTACAATGCCTTGTATAGACGAGTTGAGTCCTTGCTATTTGATGTCCCATTATAGTAGCATGAAAAAAGTGCGATGTCCCAAATCTGGCAAGTGCAAGATCTTCTCCTCCTCAATCCTCTCTCAACAATATGGCACGATTTACTCTGTCAAATAGATCCGGACTCCATGTTAGAGTTTTTGCTACAAAGTTTTTGCTGCTTTAGAGTTTTGGGTTGGATGCCGCACAACCCACAAATTTATAATGAATTAGGATAAGCATCGATTTCATTTTTTTTCACTGTTTCTCCATAAGTTTAGTGGGCATCGAAAGCAAGAAACAGATTTGACACTTGCTTTTTGTAGGAACCCAAATGAATATATCAACAATAATTGTTTTTATTTTCAACTTTTTTATGAAGATCATGTTTTTTCCTTTCAAATTTACGGTCGACGAATAGAGTTGGTGGGAATCGAATAGAGTCGGTCGATATCTCGGCCGATCCCAACTAATTTTTTTTCTCGAGGTGATTCCAACATGTTTCACCAACTCCAATTTTGAAGCTCGATTTGATCTTGGGCACGACCAATTCTGATATCATAATCGACCGATATGTATATCATGGTGCAGATGTTATGTAATAATGTATTATTCTTTCACAACTTTCTCTGATTGTCTAGACTTCAACTTTATAAGGATTAGCTCAATGCTCTATCGTATTTAAAGGTCTTTAGCATGTGTGGTGGGGATTTTCCACCACAGATGATCAGACGCTCTCGATTAATTCTGTTAAAAACACAGAAAATGGAAGAATACCTTTCAGTTTAAGAGCACCGATGTGGTGCCGGCCGAAAAACCCTCGGGCGTGAATGAAAATCTTAGTTAGAGTGGAAGGAAGCGAAAGAGTGCTTGTGTGGTGTTTTTGATGGTAATGAGAAGCAAACCTCTTTCTCAATCGAGATCAGGGTGCATAGATACCTGTTGGAGTTATAATTGAAGGTGCGAGAATTTTAGATCTTCATAACTGCATAATTTGCACGTTGTGATTTCCTCATAACTGCTCAGATGCGTCGCTTGATTGTAAGGATTATCATACAAAGATATTCGTCACTGTCTATAACAACTTGCATTAAAGTTGAAGCGTTTTAACGTTTTGAATGTGGAGATGATCTGGCTGCATAACTGAATCCGTGAATCACGAGGATCTTGTCATTAAGCTGTAACCAGCATAGAAGCGACAATGTTCGCGGAGGATCTTCATTTCGGAGACTGGGGCCTCCAACATGGTTCACAGTCGCGGTCTCGGCCGCCGACTCTGCGGGCACTGAGACGGATCGGTCTCGGCGACTCGGATCGGTATCGGGCGATACGCGCAAAACGCTACATAGAAAGCCAAAAAAATTCTAAAAAAATCACGACAAATCTTAAAAAATGTAGACATCTACATTCATGTATCACATGTTCAAAATATATCACCTAGCACACTAAATATAAAGCGAAAGAATAAATACACGCGTCGTCGGTATAAGCATATCAAAATACATGTACAATATAGTAAATTGCACAAACTACATTTATAAATACATGCTAATGTAGTTATTTCTACATTGAATTGCAATGAGGCACAAAATCAGCATCATAATACTGAGTCAACCGAGTCAACTCCGATTCTCGGCGAGTCAGTCTCCTCTGAGTTGAGTCGACCGACTCGTGACTTGGACTCGTCTCGGAGCGGGCCGAGACGGATACGACTCGGCCGACTCGTCTCCGACTCGGCCGAGTCTTTGAACCATGCTCCAACTAGCGGAATAGCTTCCCCCGAGTTGAGCATCTGGAGGGATGATCCCGGATCGATGTGGTCGCGAAAAGGGACCTAATAGTCGCGGACCCGTGCAGGTAACTCGAGACGAGTGTGGGCTCGGGGTAGGACCCGAGGATTCTCCTTGGGCCTATACTGAGTTTGTGGCATATCAAGTTGTTCGTCGCTTGGGGCGCTTCTGACGCAGCGGGACACGTGTCGTGATCTTGATGAGGGTCAAAATCTAACCACTATAGATGCCCCCACTTCTCTTTTTGGAGTCTTCGATTGGAAAGGTGAGAAAGCGTAACCGACTTGATCCTCCGATTTGAAGCTAGACTATCTTTTATGGTCAGAGAAAAGCAACCAGCATATTTCTTCATATCTTGCGCATTTAATGCTACTTTTGCTCTTTATGGCCTGCTGTCAAATATTGTTTTGGTCGGCATGCACAGAGAAAAGATAACCGTTATTTGGACTGCTAGCTCCTATTGCAATATGTGCAACGGTTTGCTCTGAATTGTAGGGACGCCATAATGCCTCGATTCGAACTCGGAGCCATCATTACGATGACATCATTTTTCTGCGTATGAATTGTGGAGAAAATTTGGGGGGCTTCTCTTTTGAAAACCCTAGCTCTCGAAATTGCCCCAAATTTCTTTTTTCTTTGCCACAGTTTTCAAAATCAGCCTTTCTCCCCTCGATCTTCCTTGATCATACCTGAGAGATGGCAGACCGAGGGAAAACTCCCAGTGTTGATGAGAAGAGGGGAAGGAATCTCTTCAGGACGAGAGAGGTGATGGACTTCGACCCTTCGCCCACTATCCTCCGCAGCCAATATAAGGTGGTCTAGTATTTGGAGAAGTATCATGGTTCTCTGCCCTCTAGTTTGTGGTGGAGTGGTGCCCGCTTGAGATGAATGTCAGAATCTCTCCCTTAAGGGAGGTGTGTACTTCCATTCCTAAGTGCTAGCGCTGAGGGTGCATCTTCCCCTTAAGACTTTGTTCGCCAGGTGCTGGCCTACTACAATGTAGCTCTAACCCAGTTGATGCCTGGTGCGTGGCGAATGATCCTGGGCTTCGAAGCCCTTTGTGTGGATTTTGCTGCTGCTTCGTATAACTTCGAGGTCTTCACAACATGCTATTTGACGCGAAGGCTTCAATCTGGGGTTTGTTCCTTCAGTCCACAGGGACCCCGACCGAAGTTGATTGTTAATCTTGCAGATAGCGACCACGAGTGGAACTCCACTGTCATTAAGTTATTTGATTCTTGAGAAGCCGTCGTAGAAAATGATTGTGGAAACATTTCTACGTCTTAGAGTGTATGGGCGCGATTACCCATGGTAACGAAATTGGTTTCAGCTGAATCTGAGAAGCTGGCCAAGAAATTATATTAGGTTGAGTACGATAAACGTAACTGGAGTTGGTTGCTAGGCCCGAACAGGCCTGATGTTCCTCCCGTCATCCCAAGGTATACATCCTCCGCCAGGGAAGCAGCGGGATCGACTGTCGATATCGACAAGGGAAAGATCGATGAAGATGAGGTTTCGTCTGAAGAAGAGGAGGGTTAGGCTCAAGCTACGGTCTCCCTGAAGAAGAGAAAGAGGGCGAAAAAAGCCATTCGTTCGGGTCAGCTCGTCAAAAGGAAGAGACCCGAGTCGTTTCCCCTGGCGCGGGGTACCCAGGAGGTATGCATCAGTTCTGCTCCTGCCTTCTCTGTGTCTTCTTCACTTACACTTGTAATTCGCAGGAAGCTTCCGATGTTTCTTGTGAATCTGATGAAGAGGAGGTGATGAGGAAGAAGCAGAAATTAAAGAAAGGTTCTGCTTTGAAGAAGGGGTTAGCTCCAGAAAGAAAATGAATTTTGATGCCCAGTAGATACGCAAAGAGTCATACATCCCACATCTCTGAGCAGTCAGAGAGGCCTCCGATTGAGCATTTCTTAGAGTTCCAGGATGGTGGCGGGCCCTTGGGGCCCTTCTCACTGCTCTGCAAGTTAGAGGTAACCACGATTCTGGAACTACCGTTCTCATTCCGAACCGCCGGTTCCCTGTTCCTCTGGAGGAGGAACTGGAACCAGCCCCTTAGTGGGCGGTTTCAGTTCCAGAACCGGTCAAATCCATTTTTTTAAAAATCGATAAGTAGATTTGTCGATTTCAATTTATTTTTCAAAATAGTTAAAAAACAAATTATTAAAAATATTAAATAATTAAATTTCAACATAATTATTTTCAATCATTATTAATTTAATATCTAGGAAAATTAACAAAACAATTAAAAAATAAAAAGAAGGCTTGAACTTAATTCTTACCATAATTAAGTTTCCTACGTATCCTCTTGGAGTTTAGAGGAATCAAAGCCACATAGTTGTCTTACCTCAATCTCCGTATTTTACCTCAATCTCTTCCTTCTGTTCCGGTGTTCGTCTCATAAAATCTTCACTTTGTTCCTACATGATTTTTTTATTATCTTAACGCTGCTTTTGTCTAATCATCAAGACATGCTTGGGTCTCTACACTGATTCGGGGGACATACTCGAATGAGTTTGGTCTAAAATACTCTCCCGCACTGAATGTTGGCTCCACAACTACTGTTAACACTGACGTTACTAAAATTTGTTTAGTAATAATTGCCATAATTAAAAATTATGTTGAATACTTCTTTCACCATTGCATGATTGAAAATTTTATATCTTGAAAATCTTCACTAAACTCAAATGAAGTGGTTAGATAACTATCAAGGTCGGAGTTCGAGCTTGATGAAGATCATCGAGTTTTTAGCTCTTTGCAATAGTAGTTATTGCACTCTACTAATTTTAGGTATCCTCAACTTTACTACTAGTCTGATCATGACGGGAGATCTTAATACTTGAACTATAAATTTCAGTATATTCAAAATCTTGCGCGCGACGCCGCCTTTAGCTCTAGTAAGGCGGCATCGCGAGATCCGCTGTTTTTTTGTCCTCTCACGAGTGAAATCAGCTCAAAAACGGCTGTTCTTTGCATCGGAGAATCCGCTGTTTCGGCTGATGTTCCGATTAAACTATGCAATTTTAGCCGCGATATCAGCTTTTTAGTTTTCCTTTCTCAATCTATTTTTTTCATTCCTCGCTCCTTCCACATAAGGCTATTTCTATCCGATACATTTTGAGTTGTTGGCTGCCCGGTTTCTCCTCTATTTGTTTCAAAATGTCTCTTATTTTTTTCCACTTGATTCTTTCTCTTTCCCATTAGACTTGGCCCCCCTCATCTTCCTCCTTGATCTGTATTAGGGCACTCCAGTTTCTTTTCATTACCTCGTGGGCTAGCTCCCTCTCATCATATACCCCTTGCTCACTTTCTATTTCCTTTTTGATTTTCGGTGCTATTAGTTGCAGGGGCCAGGTTGCATAATCTGGATGCTCAGGGTTCTCACTCCTATAAATAAGATCATCATATAAAGCATAATTTTTTTTTACTTTACTAAATAAATCATAAACATCTGCATTCAATTTTAGAATTTCATAATAAACCTTCAAATAGTCATGCAATCCATCTAATTTGCAAGGTGAATAAAAAACATATGTAACTAAATAAATAGGTGAAATTGTTTTAAAATATTCTAGCCATTTATTTTTCATTGTTTGAATGCAATAAAATGAATTCAAATCATTTTCATGTTCTTCCATCACACCACAAATATTAACACACTCAATTAAAAATAAATGTGTTGTAAGATAATAAACACCAAATAAAGTGTACGTAGCATCATTAATTTTTTTAAGATATCCAAAATACTTTTGCATGCATCCCATTGATGAGAATATAAATTAATATCATTAATATTGTTAGCAACTCACATAATAATTCTTTATAATCATTACTATCATTAAGTAATTCATAAGTTGAATTCCAACACGTTGAAACATCTCATGGAAATCGTTTGGGCCTCATACCTTTTGATTTACAATATTTTTTCAATCTTTCATTACTCGTGAATGTATCCCTAAATAGTGAAGTGCGTGTCTAATAGGTTCAATATAATCTTTTAATTGTTTTAAGCCATCCTGCACACATAAATTTAAAACATGTTAAGCACATCTTTGATGAAAAAATTTACCCCTAAATGCAGTTTTACAAACTTTTTCTAATTCATGAATAGATGCAGTATTAGCAGATGTAGTATCAAATAGATTGCAAAAATCCTATTAATCAAATCATATTCTTTTACAACTACCTTTATTAATCTATAAATATTATAAGCAGTATGTCTTTCGTCAAAAATTCCAAAAGCAATTACTCCTTTTTTTAAGTTCTATTCATAATTAATCCAATGATAAGTGATCCCTATATAAGAATGTTATTAGTGGTCACACTATATATCGCTACATATAGATACACCCATCAAAAGTGATAAAAAAAATCATGTAATTCTTTTTTATCTTTTATAAAGCTTATGTAATGTGCGTGTGAGAGTGATCTTATGCACTCTAGTTGCTTGAAAATTTAATGCATTTTTACAATAATTTATAAAACTTATTTTTACCGAAATTAAAAGACAAGTGTTCAATGATAACCATTCATGCTAATTAATTTCTATTTTTAACATCAGAGAAATGAAATAATGAGGAAGGTATTGATAGCGTACATTGATATTTGAGTTTGCGTTTTTATGAGACCCGCTTTACAAGAATGCATCCTCTCCAGATGTTTTCGATATGTTCCATAGTCACCAGAAGCGAACCACTTATAAGTTTTTGAATAATGCTTGCAACTTACACTAACGACCATGCCCGCTTATTCTTGATTTTTGTAAAATGACGCACAAAAAGACCAAACTTTAATTTTTGGCTAGCGGTAGCATTATCTTCTTCGTCTCTATCGCCTGCTTGGGTTTCAGACCTTTGGGTTGGAATATTGACTTGTGCCTCTTCTTCGGGATATATTTCTAATTCATCATCGTCGGCATCATATATCATCTCCACCGATTGCAAGTAATAAAAAATATCATCTCCGCCGGCAAATTGATTTTCACCAACTTCACCCTTACGTCTTGCCGATGAACTTTCAATTGCTATGGTGATGGAGAGTAAAAAAATTGGAGAGTGCTAAAAAAATGGAGAGTAGAGAACTTAGAAATTAGAATATAGTAGAAGATTTTGTAGAAAGATTTTAGAAGATTTTGTAGAGAGATTTTGTAGAGAATTATGAAGAGACATTTTGTAGAGAGATTTTGGAGGGGATTTGTAATTTGATTTGAAGAATGAGAGAACTTGGGTGCTATTTAAAGATTACAAATAATATTATAAAACCAAAATTTAAAACAATAAAAAAAATTCTCTCTCCTTCCCTCTCTCTCCCCTCCAAAGGTCCAATTTGGGGGGAGGGTGAGGGAGCCCCAAAAAAGGGCTAAAAGCCTAAAAGGCCAGGCCCATGTGCCAGGCGGGCGGACCTTAAAAGAAAGTTAATAGGGTTGTTAGGCCTTTGGGCTAAATGACCCCTTGCAAAAAAAAAAAAAATAGTACCGTCGACCCAAAGACCGAAGACCCTTACACAAAAAGCCCGATTCATAAACTGGGAACCGCCAGTTCAGAAGCGGAACTGGAACCGGCGATTCCCGGTTCTGAAAAATAGAAACCAGAGCCGGCCGTCCCCGTGCCGGTTCCGGTTCGGCTTGGAATCGCAGAATCGGTGGTGGTGGTCGGTTCCGGTTCCCGACCACCAGTTCCCAGTTCGGTCTGATAGTCTGAACCGAACCTTTGTCGGGTCTTCTTCAAGTGACTCCTGTAAGAGTCCCGATTGCGATGCTTCTGACTGAGGATCTGGCTCTGCATGCGCATCATTCAAAGTTGTCTCCCAGACTTGGGGAAGACGTTGCTGTTGATGCGCGGCAGATCGCTGGAGAGTTTGCCATTGGGCCCGTTGAAGGGGAACCTTCATTGTCAGGAGCGAACCGCGATACCCAAGTCCCGACCTCCAGTTCAGAGTTGTTCCTAAGAAGAGGCGACGAAGTGGCCGTCCTGAGCAAAGGGAGATTCCTCGACGGACTGGAAGAGTTTGAAAAGTTTCCTCTGAGAGAGCAGAAGAAAAGGATGAAAAGGACCATGGCAAAGGTATAGTGATTATGCCTTTACTCTTCATAGATTACATTACTCCCACTGAATTCTTCTCATGTAGGATGTATGGTATGCCTTTGGAGTTCTGGGTAGCCAGCAGGCTGCTTTGGCGAAGAGTAAGTCCATCACCGCCTTGAAAGAGGAGGTTGCCAAGTTGGTTACTGAGTAGCAGACGATGGATGAAGAGCTCGCCCAGCTCTGACCCTTGAGACAACATGTTAGCGAACTCAGATCTCTCCAAAAGAAGCTTGAGGAGAGGGATATTCAGTTGGAAGAGCTGTCCCGAGTTTAGGAGTCAGAGAAAAAAGACTCCGACCTCAAGTCGGCCGTGGAGAAGTTGAAGGTGTTTGATTCTGTCCTTTCAGAGTGCTCTTAGAGATAGGGAGAGGGCGTTAGAAAAGTATAAGGAGGCAAAGTCTTCAGTCCAGCGTGCCTGTGATAGGAGAAGATGGCTCGCGAAATGGCTAATGGTATACTTTCTGAGAATGAAAAGGAGAAGGCGACTTCCCGGTGCGAGATGGACCAGTATTGGAATGACCGGGATGAAGTGCTGAAACGGCTCGAGGAATATCGAAGAGAGAAGCAAAGCGATATTGATCTCTTCAAGAGGATTAAGTATGTGTATGGCTACAAAGATCGCGAACATGGCAAGGAACCTATGTATCCTCTGCAGGATGATGAGGGGGAGGTTTTCGGAGATGAGGTCGAAAGCGATAATTACGAGAAGAAAGAGGACGCTAAGGCCGAGGAGGAAAAGGAGGGGTCCAAGATGCTGTGGCGGAGGTTCCGAGCAGCGGGATAGCTCAAGCTGAGATCTTTGAAGCACCAAGCGAGGTAGTGCTGGTCCAGACTAGTGTTGATGCTGCCGTGGCGCGCAATGGACTCTCATGCCTAGTCCTCTCAAGTTTATATTGTGAGTGAGAAGTGAGGCTTGAGTCATGCATACAAGTTTGTACATTTCTAGTTATCAATGAATATAGTTTTGTTTTCATATGCTTGCTTCTTGGGTACGTTTTTCCTCATCCTTTTGCTGTTGGATTGTCAATTGTAACTTAGTAGATCCGTAAGCACGGGTAGAGAGATGCCCTGTGCTAGACTTGGCCTTGGTCGTCCATGGTGATTCTGCATGAACTTCAAGTCGCCGAGAGCAATTTAGATAAGTCGATGCAAGATCCTGGACTTGTGAGGAGCCATTCGTCATTTCGGATGACTCCGATGATCCGGATGACTTGGATGGAGGAATTGATTTAGGCCTCGATGATGAGCAGGGTCCTTGCTCGATTACCTTGAGACTAGTCGGGAGGAGTAAGGAGGAGAGGCGTCCAATCAGCGTCGGGGCTTTCCTTCGATGTTGAAGTCGTAATATATGATTGCCTCATATGTTAGTTGTATCGTGAGCGGGTCCGCGGCTCAGAGAGAGTGAAAGAGCTTGCTGCAAAGCTGGCCAGATATATTGATAAATCCATGAGGCAAGCGCAGCAGTTGGGTAGCTTGAGGAATGATATTCGCTCTCTGGGCGATGCCCTTCGTGAGATGCAAGCTGAGGAACTATAGGTGAAGTCCGAAGAAAACCACTCCCTGACCGAGACCTTGATGGAGAAGTTAGCGGAATTGATGAAGGCAGTGACAAATTGGTTTGAACTGATGGAGTCCAACCAGGGTCTACTTTCTGAATTATCTAGGATTCAGTCCGAATTGGAGGCGGAAAAAGAACATACCGATCGAATGCGGGGGAAGTGGAGCAGCAGAAGTCCACGATACACGAATTGAGAAGCGAAGTGGACCATCTTTCAACTGCTCTCAATACTGAAATGCGAAACAATGAGCGTCTTCGTGATATCCGGTCAGAGTTGGAGCTAGAAGTTGATCGATTTCATCGTAACCTTTCAAACCTTCGCTCTTCAACTCGTGCCAGGGGTTTGAGTGAGCGGCATAGGTGGTAATGCTATTATGTTCGGAATTTAGTACCTCATGTTTGTAACTATGCCTCCTCACGATGTAATGAACATTTGAGTTATGCGAACAAAACTTGCTTTGTCTTTCTGTGTCTTTGTTTAGCTGTGGAACATCATAGTCGCTTATAGGTCACCGTGGATCTGTGAGTCGGTGTCTTGTTGGCAACCGGAGTCCACCAGATGGGTTGTCAGGATGGTTCTCGTCCTTAATTGTAGACTTTAAGCCATCAGGGTGAGGACCCACTATAGGCTGTAAGAGTGTGCCGTCAGGATGATCTCCATCCTTTTGGAGAATCTCCGTGCAGGCTTTACCCGTCAGGTTGAGGACCCGTTATAGGTTGTAAGAGTGTGCCATCAGGAGCACTTTCATCTTTAGGAGAGTATCCGTGTAGGCTCTACCCGTTAGGGTAAGGACCCCTATAGGCCGTAAGAGTAGACGTCGGGAGGATTTCTGTCTTTCAGGAGAATTTCCGTGTAGGTTTTAGCCGTCAGGGTGAAAACCCGATATAAGTTGTAAGAGTAGCCATCAGGAGTACTTTCGTCTTTCAAGAGAGTCTCCGTGTGGCTCTAGCCGTCAGGGTGAGGACCCGATATAGGCTGTAAAAGTAGCCGTCAAGACTTTCGTCTTTCAGGAGAGTCTCCGTGTAGCACTGTAGGCTTTAGCCGTTAGGGTGAGGACCCACTATAGGCTGTAAGAGTAGCCATCAGGAGGATTTTGTCTTCCAGGAGAAACTCCGTGTAGGCTTTAGCCGTTAGGGTGAGGACCCGCTATAGATTGTAAGAGTATCATCAGGAGCACTTCCGTCTTTCGAGAGAGTCTTCGTGTAAGCTCTAGCCGTCTGGGTGAGGACTCGCTATAGGCTGTAAGTAACCGTCATGAGGACTTTTGTCTTTCAAATGAATCTCCATGTAGGCTCTAGCTGTCAGGGTGAAGACGGGATATACGGGATATATGTTGTAAGAGTAGTCGTCAGGAGCACTTTCGTCTTCAGAAGAGTCTTCGTGTAGGCCACCTTGAGGACCCAATATAGGATGTAAGAGTAGCCGTCAGGAGCACTTTCGTCTTTCAAGAGAGTCTCTGTGTACGCTCTAGTGTCAGAGTGAAGAACCGATATAGGCTGTAAGAGTAGCCGTCAGGAGCACTTTCGTCTTTCAGGAGGGTCTCATATATGCTTAGTCGTCAGGATGAGGACCCGATATAAGCTGTAAGAGTAGCCGTCAGGAGCAATTTCATCTTTTTGGAGAGTTTTCGTGTAGGTTTAGCCATCAGGGTGAAGATCCGATATAGACTGTAAAAGTAGTCGACAGAAGCACTTTCGTCTTTCAGGAGAGTCTCGTGTAGGCTCTAGCCGTCAGGGTGAGGATTCGATATAAACTGTAAGAGTTGCGTATGAGCACTTTCGTTTTTCAGGAGTGTCCGTTGAGGCTCTAGCTGTCAGGGCGAGGACCCGATATAGGCTGTAAGAGTAACCATCAGGAGGACTTCGTCTCTAGAGAGTCTCCGTGTAGGCTCTACCTATCAGAGTGAAGATCCGATATAGGCTGTAAGAGTAGCCGTCACTAGCACTTCTGTCTTTCAAGAGAGTCTCCATGCTCTGGCCGTCAGGGTGAGGGCCTGATTATAGGCTGTAAGAGCGCCTATTATGAGGAGCACTTTCGTTTTTCAGGAGACTCTCTGATAGACTCTATTCGTCATGGTGAGGACCGATATAGGCTGTAAGAGTAGCCGTCAGGAGCACTTCCGTCCATCAGCAGAGTCTCCATGTGGCTCTAATCGTCAGGGTGATGAACTATAGGCTGTGAAGGAAATCGTTGTAGATGCTTGTGGTCGAAGTAGAGAAGTGGTTTGCAATGATTATTCTTTCATTGAACTAAGTGATTATTTATACATATATTGTTTCAGATGAAAAAGAATTCTATTGCTTTTGCCGAGTACCTCCCGTCTTGGTCGACTAAGGTGTAGGAACCTTTGCCTTCTTTTTGCAATCACGGTGTAGGGCTATTTCCTAGTTAGCTCCGAGTTTTCCCACATTTTTCTCCTCAGCACTCCGGTGACGTGTTTCAGGACCAAGTCACCAAGTTGGAATCACAAGCATTCACCTTCTTATGATGTGCAGCCTTGATTTGTTGTTGGTAGGTCGCGATTGGACTGTGGCTTGTCTCTGCCTTTCTCGGATTGATGTTGCGCCAGTCAGAGTTGAGCGACGTCCTGACCAATCGACCTCTTTCTTGCGCGGCGTCGCATATCGACCAAGATGATGGCCTCTATTCCATAAGCTAATGAGAATGGAGTCTCAACCGTGGGGATGCGCTTTGTCATTCGGTATGCTCAGAGTTACTGCGGGAAGTTTTCTCGACCCAATTGTCCTTGCCCTGCCGAGGTATTGCACAAGCTGTCAAAGATGGTGCGATGCTCATCTCGCTTGACCATTGCCCGGTGGGTAGTATGGCGTAGAGAATGGTGGGCGATCTTGTACTTGGCACATAAGGTAGTCCACTTCCTACTGGTGAAGTCGTCCCGTTGTCAGAGATGAGTGTGGTAGGCTAAAATGACATATAAGATTCTGTCATAAGAACTTGACACCTAATGTCAGTGACTTAAGAGGCATATTTCTATTCACTTGGTGAAGTAGTTGGTTGCGACCAGCAAGAATCGGAGCTGAGGCTGTGCTCGGGAAAGTGGCCCTCTACATCCAGTCCCCGTTGCATGAATGGCTAGGTACTCTGTAATGTATGGAGGTCTACACTAGCCTGCTTGAGGAAGGAGTGAATCTTTGGCATTGTGGGCATCTCTTCACGTATTCCTTGGCGTCGCTGAACATCTTAGGTCAGTAGTATCCTGGTTGATGGCTTTGTAAGCAAGGGGATCATCCTCCCGCGTGGTTCCCATAGTCACCATCATAAATCTCCTGCATCGCTTTCTTGGCTTCATTCGGTCCAAGACATCTTAAATAAGGGTCGGAATGAAACTTGGAGTAAGACTGCTTGCACAGGACATCTCCTAGGAGAATGTACGATGGCCAAGTGTTGAAGCTTCTGCACTTCAGCTCTGTCATTTGGGCAGGACCCCATCCTTCAAGTAGGCGATGATGGATCTTTTTACCCGGGAGGTGTCCAAACAGAGTACTTCTCCCTCGAGCAGTGCCCTCCATTGGGCAAACGCCGAAAATGGCATCCATCTCGCGTAGTTTGACGAGGGCACGACTCCTTAGATTTTCCTGCTGCGGAGTTTCGAGAGTTGCTTTCTGCACCTTAACCTCCGAGGGCTGTCCGGATTGAGAATGAACTCCTTGAGATACCCCCGATTGACAAGCTCGTGGAGTTGCTTTTGAAGGGAGCGACAATC
>JAVJIF010022277.1:0-67101 GCA_038442645.1 Agave tequilana
GTTATAAAAATAATAAAGAGGCATGAGAGTCCAAGTTAAGGATTCCTAGATTCACAAGGGTGCGTATGACTTTTGGTAACGAAAAAAGACTATATTAGAAATTCAATTTAATCCTTACCTAAAATGAATAACAATTAACTTTATAAAGACCAGGTTTGAAGAATGAATAAAAATGATAATCCTAAAACTTATAGACTACTTAGTCTCTTCAAATATAATTCAAATATTTTCTTTTTTATGGATTTTGTGGGTGTAATCCGCTGAAAACCCTCACGAGACAACACTCGTCCTCTAGGGTAACCTAGGGGTTTAACGGCTTGTTGCACATGCTAAGTGCAACCGTGATTCCTACGAAGTGAGTTAGCTAGGTTAGATTTTTCTCTTCTTTTTGATTTTTACTCGAGGACGAGCAAAAAGATAAGTGTGGGGGGTGATAGCAGTGAAAAAATTGCATTAATTGTCATCATATTTACCATCACATTCGCACATTTATTCATATTATAATGCACATTACTAATATTTTGTTATTTAATGTGTGCAGGCCTCGAATTATTATTTAATAATAAATAAAGCTTAAAGAGCCCAAAGCCCAGATCCAAGCCCATGTTGAAGCCCAGGTGAAAAAGCGCAAATACAAAGAGTCAAAATGCAAATACAAGGGCTAAAAGTTGCAAATATCAAAGATGAGGGAAGGATAGACTTCTACCCAACCCTAAACATTGCAGGATGAGCATAAAAGCCCAAAATTCGTGGATAGAAGATTTGGGATATTTGAAAATCAAGGTAACTTGATTACTAAGTTATCTCGAAATCCCAGATGGAGAGCCAGGATCACACTTCCAGAAGCAAAAGCCCACATGGACGGACCAGGAGAGGCCACGCGCCAAAGCGCGTGGCCAGAAGCCACAAAAGTGCCGCGGAACCGCCGCAAATCCGCGGCACTTTGATCTCATCCAGATCCCAAATTCGTGGGCAGGTTTATCAGGGACTCCTCGACCTTCTGCACTATAAATATCCGGCAGTCGCAACAGGGAGGGGCATGCAGAGACGATTAGGGTTTTTCTTAGCCACTTTTATTTCAAAGTTGTAATTTTATTTTCATGCTCGTTGTGGAAGAAGAAGGAACTTTGTAATTGGAGATCTCATCTGCAATAAAGGTTACTTTCTTTTGCACATTTAATTCTGTTATTTTATTATTTTCTCTGTTTTTATTCTCTTCGATTTTTCATCTGTGATCTCGTGTTTTCTTTCTTCTTCTTTTCTTCTAATCAAAAATAAAAAAAATAATAAATTATAAAAAAAAAAGATGATGTCAACTAATCTTTGTATGTTTGCTGATCACTTAAGCAACCCTAAGGCAAGTAGGATTTGAATCGATGATGGACCATCCATTAGAAACCCTAGGTTTAGAATTATTTTCTTGAAGATAAAACGGATAACTAGATCTATTTAATCTAGGTTGCACATTTAAAGGACTCCTCATGACTTCATGCTTAAGAATTAGGACAGCCTAAATTTAAGATTAATCTTTTCTTAAGCTGTACTTAGATGTTAGGATGAAACTTGTTTAGTTTTTTAATAATGTAACTTAGTTATAATCTAGTATCGTATTTTCTTACTTGAATCACTCTTAATAACCTAGGGAAATCCATTTATCTCAAGATGAAATTCAACATCCAAGACTTGCATAGTGGGTTGTGGTAGTAGATCAGTAAAACCATGCTTCTAATCCATATTCTCTTCAAATCTAATCTCTTCTGTGTTTACTCAAAGCATACGAGGAATCTGCCGCAAAAGCTTGCATCGCATCCTTCCCTGAGGATCACGACCCGCTCGAGTCCTTACTACAGCGGATTCGCATTGAGACTAAGAATTCTGAACTCTATTTCAATCGATAAAATCTCAATCATCTTTCTTTTTTTATTTTTCTAAAAGAAAATTAAATCTAACAAGAAAATAGAAAATTTACAAAGAAAGGTAAATCTAAAAAATATAAAAACCTAAAAAGAAACTGAAAATCATAAAAATAAAAATAAAAAGGCCTAAAAAGAAAATGAAAAAATCCTATGTTAGCATCTACCTCCCCATACCTATCTCATGCATTGTCCCCAATGTATGCAAGATGAAATGATGCATGAAATAGGTAAAGGATAAAGCTACTCCCTCCGTCGCTTTGGACCAGCAGTGGTGCTAGGTCCAGCAGACTGTGAACGTCTCAGAGCTGCCTCTATACTGTCTAACCTAGAGGATTACTCCTCTACCTTCTTTCGAAGACGAACCTGCCCCTAAAGATTTTCTTCATGCCTTCCAGATGGTGGACATGAAGGCGCGAGATCAGATGGGGGTCCTGCCTCCAAAAATTGTGGCTCATCTATTTCCTCTAAGCTTTCCTCCGAAGAGGACTCAACAGGTATATCCTCGGGCTGGGCACTAGGTGTCCAGACCGCGTGCTGCAAGCAACCATTATATGAACTGGTGGGTCTCTCTGCAGTAATAAACACTCGATCAAAAGAATTAAAGACATCGTCTGGTAGGAATGTCCTACATAGACGTGTAATTAAGATTGGATGGAATGCTTGGCTCCCCGAGTGCGGAGGAATTGTCAAGAATAGCATGAAAGATTGGCCCTATTTAAACAAACCGTGTGGTTCCGAGTCATTAAAGCATGGATGATTTGCAACACGGGTCTGAAAAGGATGATTGATGTTCAACCCTAAAATGTTGCGTTGGATCCAGCGTCCAATGCAATGCACATTCCTAAAGGTCGTATTGGCTTTGAGCCCACGATCCTGCTCTGTGCAGCGAACCCCCATGATGGTCATGTAGTCTATCAGTGGCAAGGGGTCGCTATGGTGGGGGTGAATTGGGACATCAGTGATTTCAGCAATGAGAGGGATTGTGACAAGGATGTCACCGAATGGCATATGAACTACGAATTGGTATGTCTCATAATTAATAGATGCCTGATCGAGTGCATTATAAAACGTATTGACTAGTTCAGGGCAATAATATGCATCATTCTCACTGTTATCGTAAACCAGAGAATACCAATCCATGTATGTAATCTATCAACAAAGATGTGCCCATACCCCCCATTATCATTCAGAATTTTTGAAAAATCCCTTTCCACAAAAAGATTCGGGGCCATGTTATAATAATGAAATAAAGCAAAGGATCAAAGAGCAAACCACCCCGGAATTCGTGGAGGAAAATCCAAAAGCAGGTGGCAGAGGGCACCAGGAACTGATTCTGGAAGAATGGGTACTGGATCTGCCACCAGAAAAAACTTTCAATCAGTCAGAAATTTTTCTGCGCTCCAAATATAGCAGGACTGCCGCAAATGCGGCAAAGGTTGTGGAATTGCGGCAGAAAAAGGGTTTCTGAGGAAGGGAAAATTTTCAGAGGTCTGTGATTGAAGGAGGATTTCAGATCTGAGGGGAACTTTGCGTGTTTAGGGAGGAGGTAGGTGAAGAGAGTATTTATAGGAGGAGAGAAAATGAGATTTCCAATATAACCCCTAGGTCAAAAGTGTATTTACAACCCTAGGAAAAGGAGTTTGAAAATGAATAGGATCCTAGGAAGGTAGAATCCTAGGAATTTGAAACTCTTTTAAAGCACAAAAGTCCCTCATTATTTTTTTTTATTTGTATTTACAAAATTTTATTTACAAAAGTGATCCCAAAATGATATGCAGGGAATTCGGGAAACTGTACAGTAAATGTGTTGTGTCACAAATAAATTGGGTCACAAAGACCCAATTCATGAACTTCTTGTGACACGAATTCAGTGGTAAGGAATGGTTTTAAACGTTGACCGTTCACAGTGAATTTGTTGCCATTATTTGGTCAAGAATCTCGATCGCATCGTGTGTGGAAAGACTCTATGCACTATGAATGGTCCTGACCAACGGTCTCAATTTTTTACCAGAAAGAGATGAGTCTGGAGTTGTACAACAGAACCTTTTGTCCAGAGACAAATTTTTTCTGTGAAGGATCTATCATGAAAAAGTTTGGTTCTGTGTTTTGTGATCCGAGCATTGTCATATACCTCGTTTCTTAGCTCTTCTAGCTCGGATATCTGCAACTTCCTTAAAGCACCGGCTTTATCCAAATCCAAATTCAGCTGCTTTAATCCCACATAGCTCGGTGTTCTAAACTCCACAGGCAAGTGACAAGGTTTTTCAAATACAACTCGATATGGAGACATACCGAGGACAGTTTTGTAAGCGGTCTGTATGCCCAAAAGCATCAGTGAGTTTGATGGACCAGTCTTTACGATTCTGTCCCACAGTTTTCTCCAAAATGAGTTTATTTGTCTATTGTTGACTTCTACTTGCCGTTGGTTTGAGGATGGTATGCCGTGGATAATTTGTGAGTAATAGAGTATTTACGCATTAGGGCTTCAAAAGCCCGATTGCAGAATGACTCCCATTATCACTTATTATCGCACGGGGGGCTCGAAGCGGAGATGATATTTTCTCGTAAAAACTTGATAACAACTTGGTTGTCATTTGTCCTTGTTGGAATTGCTTCAGCCCATTTGGAAACATAATCTACGGCTACCAAAAGTATTGGTTACCATAGGACAGAGGAAAGGGTCCCATAAAGTCGATGCCCCAGAGGTCAAAAATTTCGACTTCTAAGATGGGTGTGAGGGGCATCATGTCTCTCTGTGTAATTCTACCCGTCATTTGACACCTATCACAGAGCTTGCAGAAAGTGTATGCATCTTTAAAGAGAGTGGGCCAGTAAAATCCACTCTGAAGTACTTTCTCAGCAGTTTTTCGTGGACCAAAATGTCCACCGCAAGCTAACTTGTGACAAAATATCAAAACACTCTGATGTTCATCCTCAGGAAGGCACCTACGTATTATTTGGTCAGGACAATATTTGAATAAATATGGTTCGTCCCAAAAGAAGACCGCATTTGACGCATGAAACGGTGTTTTTCCTGGCCTGACAGTGAGAAGGTATTTGCCTGGTAGCAAGGTAATTCACTATGTCAGCATACCAAGGCGCTCCACATATCTCAAAAATGTGTTCGTCAGGGAAATAGTCATTAATGGTATCTCTCCTTAGGTGCATTTGGGATTCTCGACAAGTGATCAGCTACCACATTCTCAATGCCCTTTTTTATCTTTAATCTCCAGATCAAAACTCTTGCAAAAGAAGTATCCATCGAATAAGTCTTGCCTTAGCATCCTTCTTTTGCATTAAATACTTTAGGGCGGAGTGATCAGTGAAAATAATCGTCCTGGACCCTAGCAGATATTGTCGAAATTTCTCCAACGCAAAGACAACCGCTAAAAATTCCTTTTCAGTAGTTGTATAATTGAGTTGGGCTTCATTCAGCGTTCTGCTAGCATAATAGATTACGTGTTGCCTAGTATCAATACGCTGCCCTAAAACAGCGCCTATAGTAAAGTCAGAGGCATCACATAATCTCAAAAGGCTGGTCCAATCTGGTGCAGAAATGATCGGTGCTGAGACAAGTCTACTCTTAAGCTCCTTCCATGATTTTTGACATTCCTCATCAAATATAAAGGGTACATCCTTTCCTAAGAGATTTGTCAAAGGTCTGCAATATTGCTAAACCCTTGAATAAATCGTCTATAGAAGCCGCGGGGGCCCTAAAAATGACCTAATGTCCTTTAAGCATGTTGGTTCAATGAGCTTCGTTATGACTTCCACTTTAGACTTGTCCACCTCAATTCTATACTTGATACCTTGTGCCCAAGAACGATCCTTGCTTGACCATAAGTGACACTTTTCCCAGTTAAGTGTCAATTTTTCTCCATACAGCGTTGTAAAACCAGCTTCAAATGGTACAAGCATTGCTCAAAGGAATCCCCATAAATCGAAAAATCATCCATAAAAATTTCCAGAAATTTCTCTACCATGTCTGAAAAAGGCTCAGCATGCAACGTTGAAACGTTGCGGGAGCATTGCATAGGCCGAAGGGCATCCTTCGGTATGCAAATGTCCAAAAGGACAGGTGAAGGTAGTTTTGTCTTGGTCCTCGGGAGCGATCGGGATTTGATTATATCCTGAATATCCATCCAGGAAATAATAGTACTCATGTCCCGCAATCTTTCAAGCATTTGATCAATGAATGGAAGAGGAAAGTGGTCTTTACGTGTGGCAGTGTTCAACTTTCTATAATCAATACAAACTCGAATCTTCATTGGAAGACGTGTTTGTATCAATTCTTTCTTCTCATTTTCTACCACAGTAAATCCTGCTTTCTTGGGCACAGCGTGAACTGGACTTACCCACTGACTACTATCGGATATGGGATAAATAATCCCATTATCTAATAGCTTCAAGATCTCGTCTCTAACAGCTTCCTGCATATTGGGTTTAGTCTGCGCTGAGGGTCTCGTTTTGGCTTGGCATCTTCCGTCAAATGAATCCTATGTTGAACTATGGAAGGACTAATCCCCTTAATATCAGCCATGGTCCAACCAATGGCTTCTCTATTTTCCTTTAACACAGTAAGAAGGTCCTCTTCGTTGTTTAGTTAGATTGGATGCAATGATTACAGGAAAGGATTCCTTCTCATCCAAGTACTTGTACTTGAGATGGTCGGGAAGAACCTTAAGATCAGAAGAAGGGACAGGCTCTATCACTGGTTGTTTATGGTGCAAGGGAAGAATAGGGATGGAATTAGTGGTCCTTTCAACATTTGATTCAACAATCTGATCAAAGTTGAAGTCATCAGACTCCAACTCAAATTCCTCTTCGACTCATACTCCACCTCCTCAACATGTTCACTAGTTAAACCCTCAATCAAGTTCACTTCGAAAGAATCATTGTCCAGATCCCTAGGCTGCTTCCCTAGATGGAAGACATTCACCTCCTTTGTCATATCTCCGAAAGTTAGCCGCATTGAGTCATTTCTACAGTTGATGATCGCATTTGCGGTGGCTAAGAAAGGACGTCCGAGAATGACAGGTGTTTGTGCTCTGTGATTTTGTACGGGTTGTGTTTCTAGAACGACAAAGTCTACGGGGTAAATGAATTCCCCGACCGTATTAAAACATCTGTAATCTCCCCCTTGGGAATCTTTACAGAGCGGTCAGCCAACTGTATCGTCATTTGGGTCGGGCGAAGGTTGCCTAACCCTAACTGCTGATACACGAAAAAGGGGAGAAGATTGATGCTAGGCCAAAGTCAAGCAAAGCCCATTATGGTGGTGTCCGCCCTATGATGCAAGAAATGGTGGGCTCCCGGGTCTTTGTATTTCACAGGGATCGGACCATTGAGCAGTTCACTTATGTTGGAAGCCAAGAAGACTTTTTTAGGGACATTTGCTTTCTCTTTTGGTACACATTTCTTTTAGAATTTGGTGTAGGATGGGACTTGTTGTATGGCATCAAGGAGAGGGACATTGATTTGTACTTGGTTGAATATCTCTCTTATCTTCTCCATGTGAGCATTCATCTTATGATTGTAAGCCTATTGGGAAGGGAACAACAGGCTTATATATTTGCCTCATCAACTTTTCTTTTCCTTTTGACTGGGAAGTGGATGGTTGTGTGCTTGATGAAAGATTGTCTTGAATCGGTTGGATTGGAACAGAAGGTAGTGGTATTGGCACAGATTTGGGTGGCTGATTTGAAACCTTATTATCAACATGCTTTTCAGACCTAAGGATTTGAATCGCTTGACATTGGCTGGGGCCCAAGTCTTCAACTTCGTGCAGAGGAAAATGGGTTTGGGATTTGGCACTGGTTGGTAGGTAGCATTCCTTTTTGTCTTTCAGTCAGAGAATTAGCCAACTGCCCTATCTGGATTTGCAATTTGTTCATGTCCTGCTGCTGATTGTTCATCATTGAAGCTTCGGTCTAGATAAGGTCTCTATCATTTTCTCCAAATCAGAAAGTCTCTTGTCTGAAGGGTTTGGTGGTGGATGATGCTGATACTGGGGCTGAAAATTTGCTTGGTAACGCACAGGATTTGATATGACTGGAATCTTGGTGGACTTTGGTATGAATGGATATTTGGTGGGTTCTGGTGGTAAGTCGGTGGATGAGACTGAGCAGGTATTGTTGTGGAAATGGTTGCCTCGGCTGCTCAGGACCAGACTGACTCCAAGAAAAGTTTGGATGGTTTCTCCACCCCGGATTATATGTCTTGGAGTAAGGATTGTAAGTGGGTTGGTGTATGCGGCATTCGTACTCTCCTGAAACATTTGAGTTTGATATACTGGACACTCCTCAAACAGATGATTCAGATCATGGCAATAGGTACAACCCGGGTTACCACAGATGTTGGGTTGACCTGATTAACAGCAGAATTTTCCCTAGACTCTAGCAACTCAATCCTCTTCATCAATTGGGTTATTTTAGCTTCTGCAGCTATTGAGGATTCTATGGAGTGTAAACCTGTTCTGGAAGTGTGGGTGTGGTTTCTCAGTACATGACTCCCACTGGACTGTCTTTTCAGCTAAAGCCTCAAAAAGATCCCAACCCTGATCTTCATCCTTCTTTAAGAATTCTCCTTGGCACATAGTTTCAAGGAGTGTCTTAGTCTGATAATCAAGCCCATCATAGATAATTTGGCACTGGCGCCATTTTTCTATACCGTGATGGGGACACAGGGCTACTAGGTTTTTGAAGCGCTCAAAGTACTTCTAGAAAGGTTCATTGGCTTCTATTTGAATTGTATTATTCTTCCTCATAAGGGCTGTCTTATGAATAGGATAAAACTTTTTAAGAAAGACCTTAACAAAATCATCCCATGAAGAAATTGAGCTGACCGGGAGATTATAAAGCACTTCTTAGCGATATCCTTAAGTGCGAAAGGTATAAACCTAAGTCTGACAGCATCCTCGGTTAACTGGGAAATTCTCATCTTAAGGCATACTTCTTCAAACTCTCGAATGAAGAAGTACGCATCCTCAGATTCTAGGTCATGGAATCGTGGAGAGTGTTTATGAACTGGGGCTTTAACTCAAAGTTATTTCCATTTGTGGTTGGGAGGAGAATGCACGATGGAAGTGATGTGCGGATCGGGTAGAACTTGTCTTGCAACGACACGTTGTTGTCATGACTGGGATTGTGTCAAGTAGTGGTGTATGTGCTAGTGTAGAATTTCTCACAAGCCTAGCAGAATCTGGGTCTCGATACCACTCTTGCATACAAATTACACAATCAACGTGCACCGATCACACAGCGAAAAATGAAAAATAACAAACAAGAAAAAAAGAAAAATCAATTCAAGCTATCTAGGGTTCCTGGACCTAGACGACTCCTAACTGATTAGATCGTCCACAGGAGGTTTAGTGTAGACTCTGACTATAAGCAAATCAGCCAGGAAGGGCAAGGTTGGTGGGAGGTTTTCCGTCAGAGACGTTCCTTAATTAAGTAACCAGCAACCTTCGGGCTTTCGGCCCTCAATCCTTTCCTAGACACTGATTTACAAAAGTCAATTTCCAACACTTTTCCCCCTTAGGATAATCTCCTAAGTGAGTCCGGATGTCCCTAGGGCCAGCGTCTAGCAGTTTTATTTAGAAGCTTAGGATTGTGAGTGCTTGGGAAAATGATTTGTTGTGGGCAGGAAAGGGTGATAAAATCCCCACCTTATCTTTTTTATGGGTAATGCCCTTAGAATTGAATTGTGCAAGTGTACGATGTAAACAAACAAGGTTCACTCAAAGCATAATTAAATCAAACAAAGAGTGAGTCCTAGTCAATATGCAATGCGTACGTACCTCGTCTCCAGCACTCTTCAACAGTAAAAGTAAAGGAATTGAAAGACACGTGCCTAGAGATGCAAATGTCTAAACAATTTTTTAACTTTGCAACAAATTTTTTACTGTTGATTATTAGCAGATATAAGGTGAATCATACAAGATTATTATTGCAGCAGCTGTATTTTGCAAAGCTGAAGACTGCAGAAAACTTGTCAGTAGTGAACTCAGGATTGCCGCAAATCTGCGGCTGGGGCAGAGATTCTGCGGCAAAATGAGGGATCCTGGTCTCTGCTTTCAAGAGCAGAGGCCCAGGTCCACTTATATGTTACTGCAATGCAAATTTTCCTGTTTTCTTCACCTGTAACCTGCAACAGAGAAGAAGATTCGTTTAGTTTCTCACTTGAAATCAAAAACCGTTGCTCTCCCGGCAACGGCGCCAAAAATTTGATTAGGGAAAAGATAGTGTGAAGTTTTTGCACAAGTATTATGTAAAAGAGGAAAGGTTTAGAGTCAACCTTTAGTGCTTGATCACTTCACAATGTAGTTAATATGATTGATGTATCCTTTCCAATCTCCGTTATAGCAATGGCTATACCGGGTCGATCCTCGAGGAGAGCTCACGATGGAAGTTTTACGGTCCGTAGCGAAGAAAAGAAACGAAGATTCTTCTTTGTATTTACACAAATGCAAGAAGCATGGAAAAAAAAATGAAAGAATTGGTGAATTTGTGCATAATGGAAAAGAAATCAAAAGAACTTTGGAAAGTGTATTGCTAAGAAAGAAAGCTATTGAAGAATTCTTTGAAGAAAACTTTAGATGAGAAAGGCCATGGCTAGCTAACTTTACCACTTCGCTAACTTACTAAGCTCAATGGTGATGCTTGATTGCCTCATGTTGATTCATTGGCAATAGAGATTACTTTGCTTGTTTGTTCAAGTACTTTACCGTTTGGAAGATGAGTGTTCTTTAGGTCTTAACTTGTAGCCTCATGTTGATTCATGGCTCCCAAGATAGATTATCAATGATGAACTCTAGGAGTGACACTCAAGGGATGCTAAGGAAGAAGATAAAACATTCAATTACATTCACATTGAAGACATAACAACAAATTAGCTTGAAATTAGCTTGAAGTAAAGAAGTTGTTCTACAAGTAGCATATGTTTGGTGATCCATCTCCATGTTCCATCAAGGCTCTTGTTCTAGACAAGGCTCTAAATGAGGCACACATGAGTCATATGGAGTTTGAACAAGCATTTACCAAGTGAAAACAACTCTACTTCCATGGAAAGCAAAAGAAACTCTAACAATGCAAGTATAGAAATTAGCAATCATCCAAAGAGATAGAAGTTAGCTAGGTAAGTTGTTAGCTAGCCATGTAAGAGAGATTTAGCTATCCATTGCACAAGAAACAAAACAACAATTCATGATGTAAAGCAATAGAAGTAAAGCAATAGAAATGCACTAGAAGTAAAACAAGAAAGTAAAGCAAAGTAAAGCAACGTACTAGAGATTGTAAAGAGAAGAATGAAGCTTTGATTAATCCTTGCTTACAAGTAATGTCACCTCCTTGCTTACAAGCTTTCAACAGCACTCTCTTTTCTCTCTTTGACAAATCTCTAGGAGGAAGAAGAGGGAGACTAAAACCTAGAGAATACTAAAACAAAATACAAGACTTTTCCCCTAATTCTCCTCTCTTCTCTGCTGAGTTTGTGCAGACCCTGGTGCTGTGTATTTATAGGCCTCAGAGAGAAGGATCTAGAGCCCAGGTTGTTGGAGAGAAATCCGGGCTTCAACAACCTTACAACTGCCGCAGATCTGCGGCAGTACCCAGAATCTGCGGCAGAATCTTGACCGTTCAGGCCAAATTTTCTGGTACAGGGTTGTTATGAGTTTGTTATCCACGTGGCCTTCTGGAAGATTGAGTTGGAGCGAGGATCTCTCCTGATTCTGGATTCAAACTTGGGCTCTTTTGGGCTTTGTATTAATCTCTTTAATTATTGCTAATTAAAGAGATTTGGGCCTTTTCTCTTTAAAATGTGGACCTGCAAAAATAGAGAGAAGATGATCAAAATCATATTTTTATTGACAATTTGCATGGTATGGAAGCGGTAAAATATGCAAATATGTATAACAATCACCCATCCCCACTCAATTAAATTCTACTCATGCTTCTCTTAGACTGACTCAACAGATAATTTTGTGGACTTCAAAGAGAGCAAACCTGTTACTAATTTGAATAAACTAGCAAGAAGAAAAGGAAAGGGCCCGCTAGCCCAAAATATCAACTTGGACCTAACTAAACAAGACTAATTTTGAAGTGAAAATTGACAAAAATTGGGATATGGGACTCTCCGCTGCTGACAGACCATCTCCGACGAATAGAACAGAGACAATGCTTGAGCCTGGGACAGAGAGTGGCATTCACGTGCCCTATCCCAAGTTCGAGCACTGACGAGCTCCCTAGACGCGGCAGGGGACTCCAATCATCGGTTTGGGATGAGGTGAGGTGAAGTTCATTGTCAAGTACCTCCAATGGAGCGACTCAACATAAACCGGAAACCTCTCGCCGACATGGTGGCAGCTGCGCCATGAGGGAAACGTAGCAGACAAGCTGGAGAGTTCACTGCTGAGGTAGTGGAGCTTGCTAAAACTGTTGGAACTCAGGATATCAATGTTAAGATTCGAGACAACTCAGCTTGGTAATGCAATGAATATTCTAATATGCAATATTAGAGGGGCAGCAAAATCTTTTGCCTTCAATCATTTAAAGAAGTTTATTAGAGAGAATCGAATTCAGGTTGTTATATTATTGGAGACCCGCTTGGAACAGAAGTCTGCAGAGAAATTTGTTAAAGGCTTCAGCCGCCACTGAATGGCATGCATCACGCCATCGGCAGGTCTCTCGGGTGGCCTTATAGCACTATGGAGGAAGAGCTTTTTGGTATAGACTTTATGTGTATCAATAACCTGTGGTGTTGTGGCATTATCACTCTCGAAGAACGTGTGCCATGGCTGCTTTGTGGAGTGTATGCCAAATGCTCGACGGTAGGTCGTAGAAAACCCTGGAACAAGGCGGATGAGCTCCTTGATATGAATTCACATGTTATGTTGGTGAGCGACTTCAATTGTGTCATTGATGTGGAGGAGAAATTAAGCAAAGCCCTATTCGAGGTGGAACAAGATGTGAGGGAGTTTTAGGAGCTTCATGTTCAGGGAAATCTCACGGACTTAGGATTTTCAGGCCCATGTATCACTTGATGTAACAATCAAGATCCGCTAAAGAGGGTTCTCAAGAGATTGGACCGAGCTCTCGTGAATGATGCCTGGCTCATAGTTTATCCCAAGGCTGTCAGTCAGGGCTGTCCAATATCGCATCCGATCACAGTCACTTAGTCATCACCTGCAATAGACAACTTCATCATATCAAGAAGCCTTAACGCTTCGAGGATTTCTGGTTAGATTATGCTGAGTCGTAGCCGGTGGTTGAAGCAGCGTGGTCAAAAGTTGCAATGGTCAGTGTATTCAATAAACACGCACTCGATTGAATCAAGCGAAGGCCATACTCAAAAAATGGAAGAGAGATAATGTGAAGAATCTTTTTGTTAAGTCTGAGAAGCTACTTGATGCTATTCTAAGGATTCAAGGTGAGGAGGCAGTTAGAGCTCTCGATATGCATGAAGTTGAAGAACTTAGAGCTGCAATCAGTGAATATCATTCGGTTCTTAAACAATAGGAGATTTTATGGAAGCAGAAGTCTATGTTAGCTTGGCTCAGGGGAGGAGACTAACTCTAGCTTCTTTCACAAAATCACATTAGCTTAATGTCAAGAAAATAAAATTGCATCTCTATCTCTACCTAATGGCAAGAAAATCTGAGATGCGGGGCAAATTCATGAGACATTTAAGGATTTTTTGAGAGTAGATGGAGCATTACTAGTGCTAATGGATCAAGGTAGATTCAGGCATTTGAGCGCTGACTGGATACTACAGAAGTACAAGGACTAAGCAGATCGGTAGCGTGCGAAAAAATTCTTAGTGCAGTACATGAACTCCCGAAGAACAAATCCCAGTGCCGAACAGTTTCCCAGACTCCTTTTATCAAGCATACTGGAATGTGGTGCAAGAGAATGTTATGAATACAGTGACTAAGTTTTTGAAACATATGAGATGCCACTGTGTTGAAAATCTACATATATTGTGCTTATTCTAAAATCGTGGGAGCAATGAGACCAGAACAATTTAGGCCAATTAGCATGTGTTGCACTCTCTATAAAATTGTCGCTTGTATTTTGGTAAACAGATTAAAAAGTGTGATTGACAATCTCTTGTGGCCACAGAGCAGGCTGCCTTTATTCCCGGTAGATCGATCTCCGACAACATACTTATGGCACAGTAACTTGCACACTCGCTGGAGTCAGCAAGTGCATCTGAGTCTTGTTATGAAAAAACTTGACATGGAAAGGCCGTACGATAGAATGGATTAAAACTTTCTATTTAGGGTTCAACGGGGCATGGGATTTGATAATGTTTGGATAAAATGAATCAAGGGTTGTGTTCTAAGCCCTAGGTTTGCAGTGCTTGTGAATGATGACGCATCGAAGTGGTTCTCCTCCTCCACTGGCCTCCGATAAGGTTGTCCCCTATCGTCATATTTATTTATACTATATTCTGAAGTTTTCTCTATCTTGTTGAAGCAGGACATGCAGTAAGGTAGGATCCCTGACTTTAAGGCTGCCTTGAAGTGCATTCCAGGCTATCATTTGTTCTTCGCAGACGACTGCCTCCTTATCGCCAAGGCTAGTCACAAGGAATGCAAGAGAATCTAGAGTATGGTTACGTTGTACTGTCGGGACAGAGGATTAATGTCTTGAAGTCTTCCATTAGCATGCCACCCAGCGCCAATCAACACAAAGCAGCGAGATTGGAAGCCTCCTTGCCTTCTCCAATTTGGCGAAAGTATGGAAGTACCTTGGGGTTCCTATATGTAGGGATAGGCTTCGGAATTGTGATCTCCAGCCTTTGATTTTGACTATGGAGAGGAAAATCAGAATGTACAACATTAGTTATATTTCTCTTGCGAGGAGAACTTTGATTATTACCTCAATTCTCTCAGTTACAGTCCATGTCTTAGGGCATTGTGTTGTTCCAGTGGGAGTGCTTAACGACATCGGTAAGTTGTGTCAGGATTTCCTATGAGGTGATAGAGATTCTAAACAGACCATTAGTTGGCTCGCGTGGCATAAGTGTTGCAGGAGTACAACGGACGGCGAGTTGAGACTTCGCAAGACGAGGTCTCTGCGCACTGCTTTGGTTGTTAAGCATGTTGGTAAGAGCCTTCTTCAACTTGATATTTTGTGGGCGTCACTTTTTAGAGCCAAGCATGAACTAGATGACACTTGAAATTGCAACTTAACGATGCAACATCCTCTCTCAGGCATAGCCAAGGTGATGACTGAGAATGTACAACTTGCAAGAAGATATTTGAAATGGATCATTGGCGATGGAAAGTTGGTATCGATGATGAATGGTTGCTGGGGGAGTCCTTTATCAATCCAATGGTGGCCCACATGCATAAACATGGATTACAATCTTAAAGACTTGAAGGTTTGCACACTCATCACAAATATAAGGAATGAAACTGCGAGCTCCTTTTGCTCTTATTTGAGCCTATGCTCATTGAACGAATTAGGACAATTCCACTCTCAAGGGCTTGTATAACCTGATTGTCGCGGTGGGAGAAGGCAATGGTGACAGTAGTTACTCGTGGATTTGGAAAATCAAGACATCGCCGAGAGTGTAGAGCCTAGTTTGAAAAATGGCATCATACATTATTCCAGTAAGCGTTAAGCGTGGGCACCGAGGCCTTCATATCGACCAGTAGTGCAGTGTTTGCTTGATCGAGCTTGAAACAGTTGAGCATGCCTTCTACACTTTCCCTATTGCAAGGAGGGTTTGGCAGCAGCAATGCGAGCTATCAAGGGAAAGCTTGAAGATACAGAGTCTGGAGAAGATTCTTTTCTATTTGAAGAAGCAAAGAAAATGTGTGCTGTCAAGATTTATAATCAATTGTAGCCTACACTCTTTAGGAGTTATGACTCAATAGAAATGGGGGCCATCACAGGTAAAAATTAATTATAGTAAATCATATGTTGGTTGTCACGATGGAAAGATGGAAAGCTCTCGAAGATCAAATCCTCATCTCGTCGGTGAACAGGGCTCGTCCTTAGTGGATTAACTTCCATACTTATTCGCCTCACCTTGTCATATGACGGCTCCTTCACCGGGTTAGTTGAAGGTTAATTTTGATGGCTCTGTCTGCAGCTCTCATGGGAGAGGAGGTTCCGACGCGATTATCAGGGACCATGACAGTCGTCTAATGCTCATGGTTAGTGTTCCTCTTATGGATGTATCAATGCCAATCATGGAGATGGTGGGGACATGGATGGCTATCAAACTAACTATCTTTCAGTTCGGATCTTCAAAATTTCGGATCGAAGGTGATGCAAATAGCATAATCATGGCCATAGTGCGAGGAAGAAGCTTACATGGGTATGCAAGAAATCTTCTCAACGACGTTGTTTGTTTGCTCGACCTTTTGACAAAATATAGAGCCTCGCATATATTAAGAGAGAGGATTAGCCCTGCGGTTTCATGACCACTAAAGGTTCCAACGGTATTGATGCGGAGTATGTTATAGGAGACTTATCCTCAGAATTGTACTATCTTATTAGATTGGACAATAGAGGTTGTGGTGCCAAGAGAAACCATGTATAAGTTTCTCGTTCTAGCAAGAAAAAACTCAAGAAGCCTGACCTTATTTCTCTATCACTTTCTCAAAAAGATCAAGTGGTTCCATCCTATGCACAGGCTGCAATCCCTCTTTTAGCATTGGCTAGAGAAATTCTAGGCCTTTGAGCCCAACCAGTAAACTTGATGGTTTGGAAAGTTGCCCAATGATAATTGTGTTCAAATTCCCTTCCTATTCAACTTTGGTAAAATGCACTAATATATCCTCAACTCGGCAGTTGAATTAATTAGCAAAAAAAAAAAAAAACTACTACGGTAGCTTCAACTTTTACCATCAACAATTATTTTTCCTTCCATCTTAATGCCCTTAACTACCTATCACTTACAATAATATACCTACCATCATGATTCTATTCGATCCCTACCGCACGTGACGTGCATGTGATTTTATTTTGGACATTAATGCTCTTACCTATTAATTTCTAGTAAATTCCCACCATAAACCCAACATCTCTTCCTCCCTCTTTTATCAAACAAGAACCCTAACATGTTAGCTCTTTGAAATCAAGATTGAAATTGCTAATCCAAAATTCCAAACAATTTAGGTTGGATTTTTTGTTACATCATTCAATCTTAGCGTGGTAGATTTTTTATATTAACGTCTTCATTATCTTCTTCAACAAGAAAACCCGCAAACTACATGAAGAACGAAGTTAGTTACTGGATTGAGATTGATTGAAGCGATGCGAAGATTTGCACTTGCACTAAGTATCACCCGCCAAGGACATTATGGACACACCTGATTTTAAACCTATGGTTTCATAATGTCGAAGGCTTTCAAACTATAGTCTAAAAACTCTAATCTAGTTGTCAAACATGTCTGATTTTATTTTTTAGGGTTTGACATTTAAACATTTCTTCATCGTTGTTTGAAACCTATAGCTGCCAAACTAGGGCTAACGTTTATTTTTTGAGATTCTATTTTCACAGGATGTTGCTCAAGGACAATCATTATATTTAAGATTATTATAAAGTAAATATAATATAAAGTGTAGATTATATAATATGGAATGATAAAGTCTGTTATATAATATTTTTCTCTATGTAAGGTTCTAAATTGTCTGGGTGGTGTAGTTGGTCATCACTCTAGTCTCACACACTAAATGTCCCGAGTTTAGATAATTGTTTTGAAATTTTATTTGATTTTTACTTAGTAGAATCCATCATCAGTAATAAAAAAAATCCGATTATCATTAACAAAAAAATGATCCGACTTCCTTTTTCTAATATCCTTTTATGTTGGCATATCGTCATTTAACTCTTGATTTTTAAATTATTGAGTTGGTCCAAAAAATCAGAGCTCTTATTAGAATTTTTCTAGCTTCTTGTCCCAAACTATTAAACATGCTTAGTTAAATAAATTTCAATTTAAATAATTTGAGGAATCCATCATCAATAATAAAAAATCCGATTATTGATCGGTTACTGATATTGCATATTTATCATCACATTTTCATATTTATTATTTAATAAATTCTGCTATTTAATTATCTTTTTGTCTAATTATGTGCAGGGCCTTTACTAAAGGAGATGGAAGAGAAAACGAGCCAAAAGCCCACTAAATTCAAATTAAATCCAAATGAAGGATTAAGGCAATTGTTCAACTAAAGATCAGAGTAAATCAGAGAGATAACACCAAATAAAAACTAGTTAAATTCAGATTTTGATGAATCCATTTCGGTTAACTGAAGATCAATAGTGAAATTGACGAATCTAGAGCCAAAATTGCGAAACCAGTTGAATAAAAATAGCCAAAACTAAACAAGGAGCTGCGTCCCTCGGGTGTGGCCATCTGGCCACACCCATGCCGTGGATCTTCAGACACTCTCCCTCTTATATATTTCGCTATAAATACCTGCAAATTTTGAGGCCAGAAGGGACGATTGGGCAGAGAGAATAGGCTAAGTTGTTCTTTAGTTTAGTTTTAGTTTTCTTTCTCTTTACAATGTAATTTTTAGTTTACTTACAGCTTAAGTTAGAGAGAATTACATTAGAAAAAGAGAGAAAGAGTCATATATAGAGTGACACTAGATGTAATCCTTCTTCAAAAGAGAGTTGTATTCAAGTGACAGCCAATATAATTTTCATCCTTCTTCATTGTGCTCGATCTAGCTGAAACTCTGTTTTCATATCTTCTTTTCTACTGCTTCGCTTTATTTTAAGGTAAACTTCATATGGATTCAAGGTATGTTAATTTACACAAAGGTAAATGCTTCTTCTTTAATCTTTTTCATATTTTCACTTCATTACTCGTCTTCTCTTTTCTTCTAATCGACACAACCATCTTCTACTTTCTTTAGATATCCCTTTAATTTAACTTAGTTTTAACTATTTTTATTTTCTTTAAAAATTGAGAAGAGAATATTTAACATGTTTTTATAAACTAAAAGAAGGAACTTACTAAAAGTTTCTATTGCTGTCCCTCCTTGTAGAATGCGACCCGCATAGCCACTTGCTATAGCGGTAGTATTAAGGACCTAACACTATTCTAAACTTATATATTTCTTTATGCAAATTTAGCTCGATCAATTATTATTAACAAAAATTGATCTGACTTTCTTTTTCTAATATCCTTTTATATTTGCATATTGTCATTTAACTCTTGATTTTTCACATTAAATTATTGAGCTGGTCCAAAATATCGTCTCTTACTGGATTTTTTTAGCTTCTTGTCCCAAACTACTAAATCTTCTTAGTTAAATCAATTTTAATTTAAATAATTTGAGGTATACGATTCAGAGCCGACCTAATGATAGCTCATAACACACAAGATCATATCATGTGAAGCTGCAAGTTATGCTATTGTTTGGCTTATGGATTGTAATATGAGCCTAATAACAAAGAGAACATAATAACTGTATTTACTATAAAAGTTAAGAAAAACATGTATATATGAAAACACAAAAATTAAAAAATAACAAATGTTGGATAGCTCATAAATCATGCTTAAAACAATATATTTGCAAAGAAATCAATATTAAAAAAGAAAAAGAAACACTATACATGTTCAACAAAAGTATTACTAAATATTAATAAATGATTAACATTTTTTTGCATCTATTATACCTTATCTTGCTTTTCTTGAGAGAGAGAGAGAGAGAGAGAGAGAGAGAGAGAGAGAGAGAGAGAGACGTATTTGCAAAGTATATGATTAACTCACAAGCAAAATGAAAATGATATGAAGAAACTAATATTATTTTTTTTTTAGAGATGAAATAAAAAATTCGTCTGTCAGTTTCAATTTTTTTTATCAAAACCGATCAAAGGGAGGTTTTCTTCCGTGACTCATTCACAAAAGTTATTCGTCCGTCTGTTCGTCCTCATCCGCGCGAGAGAGAGAGAGCGCAACGCCATTCCCTCCCGCCGCTCCCTCCCTTTGTCATCGCCCTCCGCTCAATGCTCTCTCTCTTCCTTCTTATTCTTCTTCCTTCTTCATTCTCTTTCTTTCTTATTCTTCCTCCTCCTCTAATAAATATCTAGTCGTTTCCTGCGTCGTCGCGGCGCCGTCTGCCTTAACTGAGGTCGGTTCTCACCACCTCAGTGGTGTACTAGTGTTCTTGAAAAAAGTTTCAAATTTTTTATTTATAAGTTTGTTTTTTTAACACACATTTCTAGGGTCATTTTTTTTTTAAAGAAACAAAATTTTAATTGCAAGGAAACTAAATGTATTTTCTTTTAACAATGTTTTTAAGGAAGTTTTGTTAACCATGGTCACCTAATAAGCCTTTGTTGAAAGAAAAAAGAAAGACAAAAAGACAAAAGAAAAAATGAAAAAAAGAAAAAAGAAAAAAATGGTGTTATCCAAACCGATCGAAGGAGGTTTTCTCCCGTGACTCCTTCACAAATTTTGTCTGTTTGTCCGTCTCCACACACACTCTCTCTCTCACTCTCACTCTCCTCCTTCCCCTTCCCTCTATCTAACTCTCTGCCTCTTCCCCTCTCCCCATTCTGCCTCCCCTTTTTCCCTCTCCCCTTTTCACCTCTCCCACTCTCTAGCTCCCCTTCCCCTTCCCTCTCGCTCGCTTCCCCCCTCTCCTCTTCCTCCTCTCCTCTCCCTCTTCCTCTCACGGTCGTTGTTGCCATGTCACCGACCGATGACAGTATATCCAATCGAAGGGAGGTTTTCTCCGTGACTCCTTCACAAAGTTGTCTGTCTTTCTGTCCATCTTCATTTGAGAGAGAGTGCGTCGCTCCCTCCCCTCCCAGTGCTCCCTTCTCTCGCCGTCACCTCGGCTCTACGCCTCTCCCACTTCGTTCTTCTTCTCCCTCACTTCCTCCTCCTCTTTTCTTCTTCTTCCTCATCATCCTCCAACAAATCTCTAGCTTTCCTCTGTGCAGCCACCTGTCTTTATTGAGGTTTGTTTCCACTACCTCAGTGGTTTATTAGTTTATTTTTAAAATATCACAGACATAAATGTCATAATATCATATTCGAGGTTTTGGGGGAGCGAATATTGCCACCCCAACAAATGAGAGAGGCACTCCAAAAATATTTACAAGTGTGCCATTATTTTTTTTGATAATTTTACCATTGTGAAAAGTCAAAAATGCCCTCTTCTTCCTCCTTCCTTCTTCTTCTCCGGCGACCCTCCCCCTTCTCCCCTCCCCGGCGCTTCCCTTCTCCTCCTCCCCCACGCCGGCCTACCCCCTCTCCTCGATGCCAGCCTCCCCGCTTCTCCTCCCCCCCACTCGCCTAACTCCCCCTGCCCCCATATGTTCAGCCAGATTCCAGCTAAACAGATGGAGCTCTGTTAGGTCGAAGTTCGGCCAAACAGTGTTCGACCCGATCTGGCCGAACAGGCAGGTGTCTGTTAGGTCGAATTCGGCTGAACAGATGGTGGATGGAAGAGGGGGGGGGGGGAGGAGGGTGGCGGGCGGAGGAGGGTAAGGGGGTGGGGGGGGGGGGGGAGAAGGGGGAGGGGGAGGGGGTTCGCCGATGGGTCACACGGAGGAGGGGGATGCCAGGGGGAAGGGGGTGTGGTGGGGGGAGGGGGTCGTCGGTTAGCCGAGGGAGAAGGGGGAGGCCGGTTGCCGGCGAGAGAGGGAGAGAAGGTGGCGGAGGAGAAGAAGAAGAGGACAATTTTACTATTTTTTATTTTTTTTGAGGGCTTTTATCAAATCTGTAGATGTCATAGTCTATTTTTTTTTTTTTTGGGGGGCTTTTATTAAATTTGTGGTCTTTCTCTTTCTCATTTTTGGGTGGCAGTGTTGCTCCCGGTTTTGGGTCAACAGAAATTCTCCACTATTTCCAGCTTGACAGAGAAAAAGGGTGCTCGGAGTGTCCGAGAAACGACTCTTTCGAAGGAGAGAGGGAGGCTTTCCATCTCAGTTTCTCACATTTCAGTTCATCATGTTCTTAATTCTTCTCTTAAATTTCATCAAAAATTAATGGCGGATCCTGGCGATTCCTCACCTTTGATCGCCCCCGTTCCCGCCCCGGAGCCCAAACCCAGTGAGATCGATCTTGAAGCAGGCCCTAGCGACCAATTCCAGTGCCGGATCTGTTTCGAGACTGACGGTGATTTCTTATCCTTAGTCTTCCCCAAAATTCTAGTGTTTAAAGAGTCGATTGCGCAATCTGTTGAGAAAAGATGAATACTTTGGATCAGGTCTGTGATTGTGCGAAAATTAGGGACTGGGATACAATCTAGTAGAACTGTAAAAACTAATGGTGTAATTTTCAGGCTGAATATTGATTGTCTTTTAAGAATATACAAATGTTAAGGTAAAATAGACAATTTTGGAAATCTGAGCTTTAAAAGTTTTTTACTTTGAGTTTTTCTAATTAAATTTTCTTTTATTTCCTCGATTCTTTCTATAAGCTATGGGAATTATGTTTTTCTTTTTTATATTTATTTTGTTTTACTATATTTTTTTTGCAAACTAAGGAGACATTTGGGAAGGTTAAGTCATTGGATTTAAAAGTTAAAGATGGGGAAGATAAGCCTTTGGAAGCAGTTAAGTAAAACTTATTGCATGCTTACTGTTGGGTTTTAGAGAAAGAAGCAATGGGCACAGTTATATCTAGCAATATGTTTGTTCTTCCTACACTTAATATTTCAGGAAGGGATTTCATAGCTCCATGCAAATGCAAAGGAACCTCCAAGTATGTTCACCGTGAATGCCTTGATCACTGGCGGGCTGTAAGGGTAATGGCCAAAGACTGTTTTCCTGTTAAAATGTGTTCTTTCAGGATTCATCTATTTAATTGGCTCCTTGATAGTTTCTTTAGTCCTGTTCCGTTTTATCATATTGAACTTTTGCTCGGAGCTTAGCAAATGCAACCATTCCAATAACATGGTGTGGTTTGCATGACCAAGATTGAAAAGGCGCTGCCTATTTGATGGCTTTGTCTTACTAATTATATTAGAAATTGCTGAGCTGATAAGTTCCATGTCCACACATAAGGGATATGTTAAAATATTGCTTGAGAGTTTAGGCCCATTTATCAGTTTTCATAATTAATTGTACCAGAAATTACCCTCTTACAATCTTTTGAAGAACTTCAGATATTTAAGAATCAGACAGACATCTGAACTAACACGACTTTTGAAATAGTCTCACTGTGAAGTATCATTATTCATTGAGATCAAACATTCAAACTTGAAAAAAGAACAACTAACATCTTATTTAAATTCGTGAAAAGTAGGAATCTCAAAACCCATATGTAATTTAGATTGGTGAGAAGGTCACATGAGTGAAGGATCAGACCTTTACTTGCTGAAGGGATTAGAAAACATATGCAGAGTGGTAAGAAGGCACACGAGCATAAAGTTAGTTACTGGCGAAAGGAGGACAAATGAGGATGTGCTGATGGGAGATCGCTCGCTGCTGAGTATAAGGTAGAGGAGTTAGCTTGGTTATGCAAGTTGGTCTTGTTACAGTACAATAATTTTGATGAAGAACTTTTGAAGAACAATACAGACATCACTTGGTAATGCAAGAATGTGCTGGTCCAGTAGTAATAATTTTGGAATAACTTTGCGGAGCAATACAAACATGGTTGTTGTTTTTGAGGATGTGTCAGGATTGGCTATAATTAAGTATTCAAATTAATCCAGCCTAAGCAAACTGCCAATAGAATCAAATCTGAACCTAAATCCAAAAGGATATATGTGGCCAACGTGGTAGCTTGAAACTAATTATGTTCAACTACACCAGTTCACTTTTAGACTCTCAGGGTCAAAACTGGGTTTTGTTGCGCCTTGTTCTAATGTTGCTGGCCAATGCCAATTAATTCCCTTTTACTGCTTTTTTCACAGTTTGCCGTCAGATTGAACATGTGTCTGAATGAGTACCCATACATCTCTACATATATAACCTGGAAGCCTTCAAGTGGGGGACATCATCTATGGAACACTGCCTTAAAAGAATACAACGATTGTGTAGACCACGTTCCCTTGAGATAAATTGTAGTCCCCCATTTATTGGAAGCCATTTAAGTAACATTCTATCCAATTAATAGGGCTTTGTTTGTTGAAATATAGAATGTTCTCAACTTGTGACATTTCTGCTATTTTTGGTAGCGACCATATACATTGAAGAATGAAAAGAAAATGCACTTGCAGTATGACATTTTGGATTCTGTTATTCTCAATCGATCTATAAATTTTTTTGGCATATAAGACCTCCAAAAAGTAATTTGCATTGGAAATATTTTTAGAAGATTAAATTCAGTTGATGCATTTACACATTTCTAATATTCTGTTGTATGTACAATGCATGTGCCAAAAATCTAGTACTATTAGTGTATCTTGCGGATATGGCATGATTGTCAACTGAAAACATCGATTTTTTTTCTTTCAAATATCTGAATTATGGGAATTGTGGGTAAATATTGATTGATGCATGCAAGTAATTAATTGGAGAACCTATGGCTCGATTTCATAAATAGATGTATCTTACATGAAAATCATTAGAAGTAGTGCCATATGGTGATAGTAAATTATGTGTCAATTGATTGCCACAAAGTGACGTCAATGTCTTTGTTTGGTTAGGTTATATTTGAGGTTGTAGTGAGATTATCCGGTTGTTATTATGCTGAAAGAAAACTGTCCAATTGCTCTGCTGGTTTTGCTTTAGTTTAAGAATTAAATCACTTCATTTAATAGACCAATAATTTATCCATCTTCCATCTACTGTCTCTTTGCTTTACTGTTTATATCTAATCCGAGTGTTATCCGCTTCATGTTAGTAGACTGTTACTAGTTCTTGCCATGTGCATGTGTGTAATTATGGAGGTATACGGCAAGCTCAGATGCTAGTTTTTGGTCCCAATGCATTTTTATGTTGGAAGCAACCACCAACCTTTTTTTTAAAGTTTTGATAGTAGTGGGGCCCATCTGATTTATGTGCTTTCATTTTTCAAGGGTGGAAATTGAGCAACCACCCACTCACACTCACACCAAAAGAAAATAAAGAAACCTGGCTCGGCCATCCCACACAGACATACACAAAGACACACACTCATGCACATTTTTTTAGGGTTCAGAGTTGTAAGCCCTTGCTTTATGAAACTGTGACTATTCATTCATATATATTTTTTAATTTTTTTTGTTAGACATACACACACCCCCTTCTCTTTACATATTCCTATTTGTAATTTGTCTGCTCCTTGGTTTGTTTTGTCTCTGTTTTCTCCTTTCTAGATTCTGTAACTACCCTTTGCTCTTTTATATCATATGAGCTTTATCTAGGTCAGTCCAATTGTAAAAATTGTGCTTTATGTTCTCTAGGAAGGGTTTGCATTTGCTCATTGTACAACATGCAAGGCTCCTTACTACTTGAGGGTTCACGTCCATGCAGACAGGAAATGGAGAACGTTGAAATTTCGCTTTTTTGTGACTCGAGATATATTATTTATCTTTGGGATTGTTCAACTTGTAAGTTTGTAATAATTCATTCTTATATTGAGATTCATTTTCAATTCTATGAAGTTTGTCTATCCTTTTGTTTTTTGTTTTTTTTTGTTTTTGACTCTGTCTTGCGCATGCCCAGGTAATTTCTTTCCTGGCCTATCTGGTGTATTTAATTGATGGCTATCAAGAATATGGGCTGCCGCTGGCATGGGGCTTTGATAGTGCAGTTAGTTTCTACTATATATGTGGTAAAAGTCTAAACAGTGATATCTTTTTACGTATTTTGTTTAACATGTGGTTTGCCAATATCCATCTCTTTATGGTTCTGTTTGAATTGATAACCAATTATTACTGTCATGATATTTGAAAGGGTGCCCTGTGAAGTTTGCAGAAATTGCTTTTGGTGAATGATTTGACTTGATTTTACATTTCTTATAAGCCTGTAAAATAGTTTCTCTCTTAATTATCCGCTAAATTTGATGCCCTTTGTGAATGTGATTTACTTCCTTCCACTTCTAGAGACAGATTTGATTTTCTTTTGATAGTTTCTTTTATTCAAGGTGGCCTTTTTGTTGTTTCTAGATAACTCCTCACCTTATAATTAGTTTCTAACTCTTGGTCATTTCTGACCATTTGTTAAGAGTTAGAAGGAATTGAGCTAATTCTTGAGATAAATCCAATTGCCAAACCGGGCCTAAGAGATGAGGTTCTTTCTTGCATTGTTTTTAAGTTGCTTCTTTTGTTTGGTTTCTTAGCACTTGACACTTCCTCTTCAAAGCTAAAATATCTCTCTTGTAAGGACAATGTTCCATCTCCATTCTTCTGGTCAAGCCTTTTTACTTATTTGCAGTTTTGAACATTTATGATGTCCTTTATGGATGGCAATTGGTAAGTGAATAATCAGAGGATGAATATAGCACAAATGCAGAAAATGAAGGTGGGTAAGCTGAAGCCAGGATCATTAGGGCCTGAAAATAAGAAAGTTAGAGATGTCATCAAAATAGCAATCACAGAGGCTTGACCATGAGCAGAAAAGACAAGGGGTTCACATACAAGGATGGCAATTTAGGTTTGTTGAAGGGTTGCAAGGAGAAATGGTGACCTGAAATTACTTGTATGGAAAGTGATGCAGCAGGATGTGAAAGTGTCTTGGGCCTATTTAGTCTTTGCGAGAAATATGCTTTGAAGTAAGAGGCGTATACTCGATTCAAAGTCCTAGATCTCCCCACTTTTATCTATGTTTGCCTAGGTACTAAATGTCAACATGGTTCATTGATGGGCTGATTTGAGGTTGACAACTTGTTTTATATTCTTGCTTAACACTTTCATGGAGCCCTCTTAATTTGAGTGGCACTAGATAATTAGCATAAGCTGTTGTAAGGTCTTCATAATGGGAAGAATTAGTACTTCCATCAAGCATGAAGTAAACATAAGAGTTTCAAAGTGAGAGGAATGATGTACGGGAGAACAGTAGAATTATAGAATGGATATATTTATTATGCATTAGTTTGATTTTTATGGTATATGATCAATTCAAATTAGTTGTTGCCGTAATACTATGTTAGGAGACAAATGAACTCAAGGCAGAAGGCGGAGGTAGGTGAAGAAGTGGCAACCAGTGGAGCATATCACAATGTGGATAGAAGCAATTTAATATAATGTGGATATCCATTTGACAGTGTCGTAATACTATTCTTTGATTATATGCCTTCTGTGGTTCAATGGGAGCGGTCAATTTGTATTTTGGTCAATGCCATTGTAAGATTTAATATAATGAGTTCCATGAAGACAAGTGCCACCATGCTCTTATTGTTATTGCTGCCTCTTAGTCTGTGCTGGAAAGATATGCCTTTAAACTCGAGCTAACCTTGTTAGCTACAGCCTACATCTTCCATTAAGTTTAACCAACTTGTTCAAAGCTCTTGCTTTCCTTTTTGATGGTGTTCATGTTTCTGAAACACACTAATGAAGGTAAATTATTAGTACAGTAAATTTTAATTGGGGGTGTGCTTTTAGAAATCAGCAACTATTAGTTTTTAGTTTTAGAGCAGTTTAGCTGCAAAATTAGAAGAGAAAAAAAAAAAATCTTATTTCTTAGTTTCTTTTAGGTAGAGTTGAAATTTGGTTTAGTTTCTTTAAGAGACAAACCTAGGGGTTGGAACCTGCTTCAACCACTTTAGGCAATGACATAAGGTTTTGAATTAGTTTGAATATCTTTGTAAGACAAATCCAGGAGTGGGTTGATGGGTAGATGTACATTGAGATCCGGCGCCAGCAGAGGCAAAAGCATGATGGACAGGAGTAGGGACAGAGGCAGTTGATCCATCGATCCATAAGCAAATGTGAGTGATCTATGCCCTTAAGAGATTGGACCATGCACATGAAGCCTTCTTTTCTAGGAATTATTGATGGTGATTTGTATGTTAATTTCAAAGAGATGAAGAAGGATTTGGTCGTCCTTTCCATTAATAGAGACAAGTTCTGTCAATGGATCCCTAGATAGGAAGCTAGTCTAGAGTTTGATTAGTTAGGCAGATCTATTGAATTTATCTTTCTTAAATCTTTATCCTATAATAAAGACGTCCTGGTGAAGTTATCAGGAGATTTTGTGATTGAACTTTTGAGTCTTTTTGTCGTTCGCTATCATTTCTTCGTCTTTTTTTTATATAGGAAATATCATTTCTTCATCTGAAAGATTATCTACCATTTCATCGTGTAGTCATTTTTGGAGGGACTTGAGATTATTTTGACATGCATAGAAAATAGGAAAACATACTTAATTTCTTGCTGCTTTAAGGAAAGAATGGAGTCTTGAAGAAGAAAAAAGAAAAAACCACTGTCCACCAAACATCACCGCTGTGATTCCTGTGATGGTTCCCAACATCATAACAACTCTATCTGTACCATTGAAGCTGATTGTTTTGCAGTCACTGTCATCACCAGGTTGACCAAGTCAAGTGAAAAAACGGACATCATTATCCCTTCCGACAAGATCTTGGATCTGCCTTCCATTAATTTGGCAATTCCAGATGCATCTGTCCATATCAGATTCACTGCCTTGTCTCTTCAACAAACTTGTGGCCATACACCTTCCTAATTTTTATCGGAATGATTGCATAAGAGATACTTATTAGGTTTTCACCATCAAATTTGTAAAGATCATCCAACGTTGACGAGGAATGGAGGATGTAGAAATCAGTCAGCACAGAGTATGAATTGATGATGGAACAAGAATCAGTACACTGAGATACTGAACATAATTAGAGCAAAGGGGGCGGGGGGAACTAATTTTCTTCCATCATCCCAAGTGTTCCGCTTTTGTAGCGTAGCATTATATAGTTGTACATCATTTACTGACATTGTAAAGAGAGGAGTGAGGAATTCAGAGAACTGCATGCAATTCGCTTATGTAACATCATGTTTGTTGGTAAGGAATCTATATAAAGAAACAGTTCTAATATAGGGATATTATATTATTTGGAGGACGTGCATTATGGAGATACAACATCTGTACCTCGGTGAAAGCAATAATCTTATGTTTGCATGGCATAATATCGTGGTGATGTGGTTACCAGTAGTAATACCAATGAAAATTTGTATATATTGCACTCAGACTAATATATAGATGCTGTTATTTTAATTTGTAGTTTTAGTGATTCACACTATGATGCAAATGACATTTTAATTTTAATTTGTAGTTGTAGTGATTCTTATATCTTTACATGTACTCTCAGACGTTTGGATGAAAATCGAGAAATTGGGTAAGATTGTTTATAAAAGAAGCTTTTGTCCTTGGATGTAATCATTCCTCTGGGAAGGTATCCTATCTAAATTATTTATGTTCGAATTCCCACATTTCTGTCATATCTTTGGTTGAGAGTAATGTGTTTTAAAATGTCATTTGCATCTTAAAGTACAAATTCAATCAGTTTCATGTTGATTTACTAGTAATTATTGCTGGCAAGTGTAGGGGCACTTTTGTTCTTTTCCTTGCTCGGATTATCGGGATGCTTCATTACCTGTTATGATCGCCGAGTCCGCAACGATTTGGCTCAGCCATGTAGAGAATTATGTGTTTGTTGCTGCCAACCTGGGTAAATGTGTTGCTTCATACTATGAATTGTGTATCTTAACTCTCTACTCAATTTCGTAGCTTTGCATCCTGTCCTCCCAGCCTTGCAAAACCACCTGTAGGATGTATTTCCAATTCCAGCACACTTGGTGCAATTCAATGACATCTACTATCCTTTCAGGATGTGTGCAGATTGCCATCTTCCTGGTACACTCTGTATGTGGACTGACTGCACCACATGCTTTGAAAGCTGTGCAAGCACAGCGGGTGAATGTGATTGCTTAGGAGGAGCTGGCGAAGCAGGGCTACCCTTGCTGTTCATCACGGGGTTGATTGTTCTTGGTCTATTCACCATAATCGGCATATTCTACAGCGTACTTGTGGCCACAATGGTTGGGCAGCGGATATGGCAGCGGCATTATCACATACTCGCTAAACAAATGCTTACAAAAGTGAGTTTCCTGTATAGTCCATTCCATATGGTTTGCTTACTTTTTGGATTTACCTCAGGATTGTCGATGTGTGCCGCTTGGTATTCGACTTGAAAGGCCTGGTCAGTTGCATGAACTGGGTCGTAATGTAGCTCGTCATGCATACACCTACATGGATTTATTTTCGTATGCAATTGATTGTTTGCTTGCTATTACTACCTTCAACTTATTGTGAGTTCTGATCAGGAGTATGTTGTCGAGGACGTGGATGGTGAAGACGCAGACCGGTGCCCACCGCTTCTTCCGCCTGGGCATATCCAACAGCTGAAGTCACTTGGACTTCTATAAGCGGAACTCTCGAGAATAATGAATTGTATTGCATTGTAGAGTTGAGCACCAAACTTTTGGAAGGAGAAATTGGTGCTCTTGTTGTGTCAAAGGCGGGCACCCATTGTTCTTGTAGCTTGTGTGCTGATTAAGGGCATGCATTTGTAAAGGTTAATAGGATATATAACAAGGCTTTATATTTGAGGTAAAATTTTCGCGAGATATAATATTTTTATACCAAATCCTGAAGCAACAGGTAATTGAGGTAACTTTGCGCGAGTGATAATATTTTTATACAAAATCCTGAAGCAACGGGACAGTATAATAGTGCTTCAGGTTTATTGTTACCAAGAGCTTGGTTGGACGTTTGAGCTATTGAAGTCAGTTGGAAATCCTGGATTGTGACACTCAAATATGTGTGGGAAGAGATCAGCAGTAGACTCTAAATTTGAGAGGTTGATTGGGGTAAGGGATCCTGTAGCATATTTTGACAATAGAAATAATTCAATGTCTATAAAAAAAACATCTGGAAGAGGTGATTAGAGAAGTTACAAAACCTGAGCTTCACCAAATTAGATGCAATTATTTTAAATTGTTTGTGTTGCAGAGCAGAAACATATAATTCAAATCTGGAAAGATGTTATTCTATAGAAAACATGCACAACCAAAATCTTGGATTTATTCAAGATAGAAATTATGAATTCAGCATTCCAGCATGTGCGCCAAAAAAGAACTAAAAAAGAATGGAAAAAAGAAGAAGAAAGAACAGAAAAAAAAGCAAAAAAAAAAAAAAAGACACAAATAACAGAAGGCAAATGAGAAACAGTAAATAACGTGTTATAGGAACGAGGAAGCAATTTTCTCTTCTTTCTGTCACTACACAATTTATACTCTACTTTGAATATTAAGAAACAACTAAAGACGTAATAAGTGACGCCACAACAATGGAGAGAATCAATAGTTTCAATACTCTGCAATCTGCATTCAGCAGGGCAAAGGAAAAAAAATAATATTCACTTTGTTGAAATAATCTGAGAGAACAGTTATGTACATTAACATAAATAAATAAATAAATAAAATAACTACATCAATTATTTCTGAAAAACCCTATATAGCTACAGACCAAAACTACTTCTTTGTAGCATCAATAAACATGGCCCTCGTCCAGTGCTCGACATTTTCAACCTGTGATGGGGGAGGAGGAAGAGTGGGGTGCTCCACCAAATCCCATCCGTCTACAAGGCACTCTGATTTTCTGTAGTCTGTCGTCTCAGCAGAGTAAAGAAAGCTAGCCACTGAGTTTGAGATGGCGTTGTTGTCACGAGCACTCAGCTGATGATGGGTTACACAGAGCAGAAGAAGAGAAGTGAGAATGCAATTGTTCTAGATAAAAAAAATAGTAGAGAGAGCGTTAGGATCTTGCTTTTACCATTATAACTGTGCGAGCGCCTTCTTCCAGGCTACTAGATGCCACTGAATTGACATTCCATATGGACTTGTTAAGCCTATGCGCTTGACTGTCATTTCTGCAAACGGGAGAGGACCATTGTAATTCACAGAATGCAAATAAGGCTGAATTTAGTTATTCACAAAAAGTGTCTCAAAAGTTATTTCACATTACGTTGGTGCACACTCCAAGATACAGCTTTTACTGCAAAACCACTACACCAATAGATAAATATAGAGAAATTTAGTAACAGCATTAAAACATTATCGCATTCTTTCATATTTTATTCAAAAAAAAATAATAATAGAAACCTGATTGTATTGATAAATCATAATTCACCTACTGAGTATGTAGTCAAGAAAATTAATTTTTGAATCATTACAAGTTCAGTTGTGTAGTCGAGAAAATTAATTTAAAACATTTTTTCCTCTTTTTTTTCCCCTAGTTTTCTTTTCTCATATCTGTGCATGTCTATATCCTTATTTGGGGTGGTTGTTTGTGTGCGCGTGTGGTTTTTGGGGTGGGGGGATGATAAATTTAGTACACTAGTTCTTGCAATAGTCATGTTCTTAATTTACAATGAATTAAGAACTTTTAAATGAATAATCTAGGTAAGATCATCATTATGGTTTCATCCATTGTTCTCTTGAGCTTACGTAAAATACAAATATACCCATCCAAAAGTAACAACCCACATGAGTCTGACCCACAAGGGAAGTAACAAAACAAAATGCCAAGCTTTCTTCATTCGAGCAAAACTTACATGGACCCAGCTTCAAGATTATCATCATTTTCATCATCTCCAAACACCACTACTTATAGCTCCAAGTAATCAAGAGAGTGCTTTGCAATCTCTAATATGCGGCGCACCCTCCTCAAATGATCGAATTTATCTCCGCCTATTTTAGGTCCCACATTTTCTCTCCTCCAGAATACTCTGGGGATTTCCCTAAAAGAAGGCTGAGATTTTTTGGAGTCACATCATATGAATTCAGTTGTCTGGAGTCATTTTGTTGAGGATTAACTTGTATGGCTCCAATTTCTCTCACAACATAAAAAACAACATGGACACCCAAGCAATTTCAAGGCTAATAACTTGCTGAAATCCCATAGACAACCTACCATACGTTGAGATCCACAACATAGACAACCTACCATACGTTGGGATCCACAACCCCCTCCCCTTCATGTAAGAAGTTGTAATCTGCAAATGCATCTAATACCTGAGGGGGGCAACATCAATGGTCATCTTTAACCAAAGACGAACAAGCCCTGCAGATTTGATTCGACAACCACCAAAGTAATCAAGTGAAATACATTTCCTCAGTTTGAAGCAGAAAACTAGTTGTCATCCTAATTTACTAGGCTAACAAAGGAGAATATGGGGCCTTAGGATGCACAGATATATCACAAATAACCACCGAAACCCCATATCAAATCTAAGAAAAAATAACTGAGTTTTTTTGTTGAGAACATCTAAATTTGCCCTAATGTAATGTTCAGATCATGACAGTGATGGACAAGGTCATGCTGATTGCTCTGTTATGAATTCTCATGCCATTAATAATAATAAAAGTTTGTAGTTGCGCTGTATTCTTGAAATTGGTAATACCTAACTACATAGATAAGTGACATGAATGGAGGGCCTGTTTGGTTGGCCTGAAGAGAAAGAAGAGAGCTCTCTACCTCAGCTGAGTTGTTTGTTTCCTACTGGAAGAAAAAAAAATGAACTCAATCCCTTTTGTCCATGTTGGCGCTTATATGGAGGGCTCTCTTCCGATTTTTCTTCCGCTCAAAATTGGCTGGAGAAGACTTGAGCTCTGGAATCAAGGTAAAAAATAATTTTTAAAACAATCACTTTTTTTTTTGAGGGGGGGGGGGGGGGGGGGGGGGGGGGGGTGGTTAGAGAGAGCTCAGATCTGAGCAGTGCCTCTCCCTTCATCTCCTTCCCGTATCGTCTCTCTTGGATTCGATCTTGTCCTCTCTGTCTTAAGTCCGATCATCTCTCACGCTCGTCGTCTCTCGTTCTCACTCGTCGGCTTCTCTCTAGCTTCGCCCCCAAAACTGGGAAAATATATTCTTTTTTCTTATTATTCTTCTTCTACTACACTAGATTTTGGTATTGTTGGTTTAGAACTATTAGACCTACTCTGATTTAGTTATTTAAAGTTAAAACTGAAAGTTTTAGTTTTTTGTTTTAGTTTTTGTTTTGTGTGTGTGTGTGTGTGTGTTGTGTGTGTGTGTGTGTGTTGGGGAGTGGGGGTGGGGCGTGGGTTTTGGGAATTTATGGTTCTCAAGACAAGAAAAATGTACTCTAGCGATATACCCTTTGCATGTGTGAAGCTTATGGATGTTCCTCTGCATTACACTCGGATGATATCTTGTTTCTATCCCAAGGTTGCATGTTTAATGATATTTTCTCGAGCAAAAGGATACTCATAAATTTTCACTTATTGTTCTTATGCATATATAGCTTAATCGTTTATGTTGGATCTGTTTCTATTTCTGATTTATCTATTCAGTTGCTCTTTCCATCTGCAATGTTAATGTGCTCAAGAAAATATCAGCTCAAGGGTCAATTCTGTAATATTTTGAATTAACTTTTTTTCCCTTTTTTTTCCTTGTCTCACTCGACAGGTTTATTTCACATATGATGAATTTTGCTCTGGGGAGTCAAATAATCTGCACTATATAATTTTACACTTGAAAGATTTTCTAGTAATGATAAATGCTCATTTGTTAGTTTGGAAGCCAAATGTTCACATTGGCTTCTCCAGAACTTATGAATCTGCATGCATATTAAGAAGAAATCTGCACAAGGCACAAAATTATATTGGTGGTTTAAATTTTGATAGTAGGCATTCTACCTCTAAATTATGTCGTAGAAAATATTCTTGCAATGTTCAATTCCCTCAGAATTAAGAGATAATAGCATGAACATGGTACTTTAGTAATGTGCACACATGAAAGAATTTTTGAAAAAATAAAGTTTCAATCAGTTATGTTGCTTGCTTTCCTTCTATTTTTTGCCATAATAGGAGCTATAATCAATTTATGTTTCTCTAGGTTTTTCCCCTTGCATCTGGCTGTACTTTATTCTTAAGATAACAGGTATTTTCAAGATGAATCACACTGATTTTTGACATTGCAGTTATGTACTACTATTTGCGTCTTCCTAATAATCTTTAGGTTATTTTCTTCCTCATTGTTCATGCCAAAATACTTACAATTTTTAGACTCTTTCCCCTCTATAATTTTACTAGACACAATGGATCCAATTGAAGGGTTGATTGAAGATTATCTAAGCTGCTATTGTCTCGTACACAACTGCAACAATTGTGGCTGCATGCTACATTCTCTTTTAATGGAGAGATAAGCCTATCCTTCGAAAGCCAACTATGGCCATGGACCTATTGCGTCAAGCACACATGCACCGATTATTCTATGGGGGGAGAACGCATATGTACGACTATCTTAGAATGGACAGGGCCCATTCTTCAATCTTATTATTATATTGTGGAATGGTGGGAACTTGAGAGACACATCACGTGTCTATCGAAGAGCATCTCACAATGTTCCTTCACATCCTAGGATGCAGTGTCAAGAATATGGTTATTAGTCTTCACTTTATACGTTTGGAGGAGACTATTTTAGATACTTCAATGTCTTTCTAAACGCAATTTTGAGCTACACCCTCTGTTAATGAAGCAAGTCAGAAGTGACACAGCAGAAGAGATTCAAAGTAGGATTACTTGATTCCCTTACTTTCAGAGATACTACATTTTTGATTTATTCAAATTCCTACAACATAAAGTCATTAAAACTACTTATAAAAAAAATCATTAAACATACTGTAGAGGTAAATTCTACGGGAGAATTTATCTACACTCAAATTTGTGTGAGAAAGTAAAACAAAGCAAACATCAGAGAATTTACGTGAAAAACCCGCAAAAGAGAAAAATCACGGTGCCAAGAGAGAGATTCCACTAAATCAAAGGGATTACAACTTACAAGAGGCTCTTCACACTCTGTTACAGATTCAATTCTCTAGGATTCGATCTCTTTGGGTCCTCTTCCGCTTGATGAATGTCCAAATATATAAATACCATGCATGTCGTAATCAAAAGTGCGAAGATTATGAATTTCCATAACTGCAAGATTTGCACGGTGGCATTTCTTCATAACTGCTCGAATTATGATCTTGATTATTGGATGTAATTTCTGTTGTCATATGTAACTGCCCGCGCTGGAGCATGGGCGGTTGCAATGTTCAAAACGTGAAATGATCTGGCAGCGTAACTGACTCCGTGAATCAATCAAAATGTGAGATGATCTGACGGCATAACCAGCTCCGTGAATCAAGAGAGTAATGCTTGTTGAATGACATGTGAAGATCAATGAGGTCAGTTGTTGTAGATGTCTCGCTCGAAGCGAGAAGAGTTGCCTCGGGAACGGCTAGGTAGTGCTCAGGAAGGTGATTGGAGTATGAGAGTTCTCGGGGCGATGGTGTTCTCGGAAGGAGTTGCCTCGAAAACAGATAAGTAGTGCTCCGGAAGGTGATCTGTCAGCACGTCTTGTTGTCTGTTTCGAGCGGTCATAATGAGGTGAGACACGTGTCGTGATCCTAGTGCAGATCAAAATCCGACCATTACAGATGCCCCCTTCGCCTTCTCCTTCGAGTTTCAGAGAGAAGGAGGGGAGCGGACTGGTCTCGCCTCTGGCTTGAGAAATCGTGGCATCCTTTGTACTTTGAGCTTTTCTGAAAGTTGAAGTGGGTGAGAACAGTTGGCAAATTAATGATCGAGATCCTGACGTTATGTGAATGAAATCGGTTGGCAGAGACGGTCGATATCAGGCTGATTCGACATGCTTTAGGGGTGGTTGAGAATTTGAATAGGAGACGATCTGCCTTTCCCATCCATAAATAGGATGGATCTTGAAAGAAGTCTGCTCATCTTCTCAAGAGTTTCTTGTCTCCAAACTTCTTGTTTTGATAGATAGCGATGTTCTTCTTCTTCGTTCGATGGAGGAAGGAGAAAGGTAAAGATGGTGGAGACGGTCGACAACACATCAGTCTTCGCGATGATCTTGTCGCAAAACATCAGTTTTCACGACAAAATCCCACTACCAGGAAAGATAGGGAGAGCTCTTACTTTAACTTGATTTGCTCGTCTGATCTTCGATCGGGCCAAATCAATTCTTAGATTGGTTGTTCCGAGATCTTTTTCTGATGGTGAATGAGTTAGGAATGGGGGTTGTCCTGGGCAGTAGCGGAGGTGAATTTTATTCCATCGTCGTCTTTCATATCCTGCAATCTTCACTCCTTGCTGAATCTTGTCACTCTCGTCCTAGAAGACTCTTTTCTTAAGGCGAGGCGGGGAAAGAAAGCATAGGGGATGCCTTGAGACGCCACCGATGAAGCATTCTTCCTTCGGGAGTTCTGACCTCTTGTTCAGGATGGTCAGTGATGTGATGCCAACACTGTCTTGTACGTCTTGGAGAAGCCTATCTGGCTTCCTTGGAGGCGTGTTCTAGTTGGACAAGAGGAGATTCTTCATCTGGAGGATTTCTTATTTTTTTGCAGGAATTTCCTTGGGCTTTCCTCCGGATATGTGGAAAATGGCGTGAACAATAGGATCGTGCCCGTGCGAAGCGTTCCCCGACGGGTAGTTTTTTTTTTTTTACCTCAGTATTAGAAATTTATTTGGCAGGTCTGAATGAGTAAGTGTGAGATCTGTATTTTCTTTCAAAAAAAACAAACACAAATGGGTGATAAATCTTGTATTACTCTTGTTAGATGTAACTAAGTGTATATTTGAATGAATGTAATCAGAAAGCTTTATAATAAAAGCATTAATTTTCGAAATGAAAATGTTGTTTGAATCTTGTCTGGTTTGTTTTACCATAACTTTTGTTTGGAATTGAATGCCTGTTCAGAGAGTTTGTTTTGACTCCTAGGTGTTTGGCTGGTTCAGCGTGTAATTCCCGAGTGGATGTTTAGTCCCACAATAGTTTCTGCAAAATTTTGCCCCCGAGTGGGGGAAATCTCAGCTGTGGGGTTGAACCTCCGAGAGGAGAAAATCCCTACAACAGAGTTAGGTTTGCACTCGCTTCTGAGTGGGGAAAATCCCATCAACGGAGTTGCGAAGCCAGGCCTCTGGGAGGGGAAAATTCCTGCAGCAGAGTCCGATCTCCGAGTATGGAAAATCCTACAGTGGAGTGTCTTAGAGGAGCCAGTATTGCCGTCTTCGGGTGGGGGAAATCCCAGTTCGGGACAATCAGACAGTATTGAAAGTAATTAGGATGCACATACAAGCATACAATTAAAATAAAATATTAGACGCAAACGTGGGCAAGTCTGGTTGTATGAGTTTAGCTAATGGATTCATGAAACTAGTACGTCGAGTGAATAATCCAAATAAGGAAGCCCTCATAGATATACTTTACGTCTCATGGAGCCATTGACCGAGCACATACAACCCGAGTTACCCCAGACTGACCAATCATCAAGCACATTCAAACTTTGAAACCATACCTGAAGCTTTTGTTCTTGGGAGATCCTACCTGTAGCTTTTCATTCTTAGGAAAATAATTGGGCTTATGACCGTACGAGACCGATACATCGAGGGGATAATCCAAGAAAAAACCTCATAAATATACCTTGTACCGTATGTAGCCATGTCCTGTCAGACCTACAAAAAATTAGTCTAAAGTAAGAGTATAACCAATCGACAGAATGGATGCGTTTGTCCCGGATAGGGGCTCCCACCCGACATCGATCTGGTACCTCCGACTTTGGAGTAAACCCATCAGCGGAGCTGTCCCCTCGTGTGTGGGGAATCCCATCATCAGAATATGGAAGGAACCCGACAGAGAAAAACTACCGAGAGTTCATCATCCTGTAAGCTCAGATGAGGGGAGCCCGTAGGCTTGTGTCTGTGGTCCGAGTGGGGGCAATTCCAGCGAAACATCAAACGGAGGCTCTGAGAGGGAAAAATCTCTCTACAGAGTGGGGGACTTCGAGTGGGGGCAATCCCACAACGGAGGATTTCGGCTTCTGTAGGACTACTGAGAAAAGCCCGTAGGCAAGTCTGCATTGACACTTCCGAGTGAGAAAAAAATCCCATCAGCGGAGTGTACAGACACGATCCTCCAAGTGAGAGAAATCCCAACAGCGGAGGAATCACGTTTCTGCCTTCGAGTGAGAAAAATCCCATCAGTGGGGCATGTGAATAAATGGATGGATGTCGTAACCCCTTCGAGGAAAAAATCCCATCAGCGGGGGTTTTAGCGGCCGCCTCCGAGTGGGAAAAATTCCATTAGCGGGGCGTGTGAGCGGATGGATGTCGTAACTGCCTCCGAGTGGGGGAAATCCCATCAGCGGGGGGTTCTAGTAGCCATCTCTGAGTGGGAAAAATCCCATCAGCAGGGCGTGTGGACGGACAGATGTACTGCAAAAGTTAGTAGTTATAATATTATTTATTCAAAAATGCAATACATAAGCTAGGATTGGAAAGAAGTACACTATGTATGAAATGAAATCCGGTTATTCAGTCGATCGTCCTGTATTGGGCGATTAGGTTCTGGTCCTGAGGAGGATGTGTGTTCAGCTGTCTGAAAATTGCCTCGAGAGTGAGAACACACTCTTAGATGAAGCGTTGTTGGATGAGTTCTTTCAGGCACCTTCGGAGGGCCCCAACAATGGATAGTTTGGTGCCCTTTACATTCGTGGTAGGAGCAATATTCCTCCGACCCGAGAAGTGAGGGATTGTGCTAGATTGGTTTCGGGCGTCTGACCTACAACTGATCTTTGAAGGTGTTGAAGACTTCGTTGATCGGGAGCTTCAACGGAGCGAAGCATTCCATCGAATCGTAGCTTCAGAGTAGACTTGGTGGGAGGATAGGGAGCACCTGCTTCTTCTAAGAAGGTTGCCCCCGATGTCGGTCTTGAGCGTGGTCAGAAGTTTCGTGAGTGAACTTCGACTTCCCTCAATCATCGCTTGGTTTCGCGGAGTGATTGGAGAAAATCTTCATCACTTCTTCTAGCTGGATGTAAGATTGAGCTTGAGAAAGGACATCACTCATCTTGGCGACGTCTTCAGGAGATGCTTGTATAGGGGGTGCTTGACCTGCAGCCCGATAATGAATGCAACTGCGGAGACCACGTCATCACAATTGGAGACTTCAGTCAGCTGGCCATGGAAGATGTACGACTTGAGGCTGTCTCCCGGCTTCATTTTGACGAAGAGAAGGTGATGTCTGTTTCTCTTAGCTTTTTGGTAAGAGGCGTACTGTGTGAGAAAGGCCTAGGTGACATCCTAGAAGTTATGGAGAGAGCGCGAGGGCAGGAAGTAGAACCAATCGCGTCTTTCAGGCTGGATGGAAAGGTGAGACACATGACCGGATCATTGCAGGAATAGATAACCATTTTGTCTCGGAGGTGCCGGATGTGCTGAACTGGATTGCTCGCTTCGGAGTATCTGTGGAAGGCGGGAGTCAAGAATTTTCTCGGGAATTCACACTCCTAAATATTTTTAGAGAGAGGAGAGTCGTAGATGTGAGTAGTTGAGAACAGGTGCTGAGGCAGCTTTGCCTCTACGATCCGTTTCTGAATCAGCTCGTCGAAGGCACGAAAACTCGAGGATCTGTTGCTCTCGGGGTTGCCTTTTGTTTAAGTAGAGTTGTTTGGAGGGTTGCAACTTGGGTCTGGAGTTGTTGGTTGAGTAGTTTCACCTCCTCATGTTCTCAGATGATATTCTTACTGTCAAGCGCCATCTGTTCCAGCTCACGATCAGATTGCAGCTGCTGCTCCTTCATTTGCTCTCTCATCTCGTAGAGCATCTGAAGAAGTTGGTCTTGTTGTTGGGACAGTTGGACATCGACGAAAAATTCATGCGGCGAGATGAGCCGATATCCTCGGTATGGATTGATTGCTGCTTGGTAGGGAGGCCTTGCACCTAATTGCGGTGGCCTTACCTTTGGAAGTTGCACCGTCGGTCCGTCGGCGATCTGCTTTCGTGTGGCCGTTGTTGATCTATAAGAGGATTTTTAAGGAAGTTTTTTTGGGAGAGATCTTGAGTATAAGGACTCGGATCTCAATGAAAGCACCAAAATGTAAAGGTAAATTCTACGGGAAAATTTATCTACACTCAAATTTGTAAAAGAGAGTAAAACAATGCAAACACCAGAGAATTTACGTGAAAAACCCGCAAAGGGGAAAAATCATGATGCCGAAAGAGAGATTCCACTAAATCAAAGAGATTACAAGGGACTCTTCACACTCTTTTACAGATTCAATTCTTTAGGGTTCGATCCCTCTGGGTGTTCTTTCGCTTGATGGAGGTCCAAATGTATAAATACCCTGCAAATTATAATGAAAGGTGCAGATATTACAAATCTCCACAACTGCAAGATTTGCACGTTGGGGTTTCTTCATAACTCTCGGATTATGCTCCTGATTATTGGGGGTGATTTCTGCTGACTGCTGCCATTTGTAACAACCCGCTGGAGCAAGACTGTTGCAATGTTCAAAATGTGAGATGATCTGGCGGCGTAACTAACTCCGTGAATCAAGAGAGTCCTGCTTGTTGAATTGAATGCTTGTTGAATTGAATGTGAAGATCAATGAGGTCGACTGTTGTAGATGTCTCGCTCGGAGCGAGAGGAGTTGCCTTGGGAACGACTGGGTGGTGCTCAGAGTATGAGAGTTCTCGGGGCGGTGGTACTCTCGAAAGAAGTTGCCTCGAAAACGGATGAGTAGTGCTCGGGAAGATGATTTGCCGGCACGTCTTGTCGCCTGTTTCGGGCTGTCCTGATGAGGTGGGACACGTGTCGTAATCCTAGTGCAGATCAAAATCCGACCACTACCCATACCTCACTGTAGAGAAATATAAACCCTTCAAAAGATGATCTTATTCATAAAAGGAGATATATATAGAAGTCAAGGGATAAGGAGGGCATATGGGTAACAACCCAATAACCCAATACTAATAACCCAACTTAACACTTCCCCTCAAGCTGGAGCATAGACATTTAACATGCCTAACTTGTTACATAAGTTAGAAAACACCTGAGGTAAGACAGCTTTGGTAAGAAGATCAACCAACTGCTTTGAAGAAGGTGTGAACTGAAAAGTACCAACTTCTTGGTCCAAGCATCTTTAACAAAATGACAGTCAATCTCAATATGTTTGATTTTTTCATGGAATAAAGGATTCTGAGTAATGTAGATAGCAGAATGATTATCACAATACATAGACATGAGCCCATACTGTCTGAAACCAAACTCCATCAGTGGATTATTTAACCACACCATCTCGCATGCAGTATGAGCCATAACTCTATACTCAGCTTTTGCACTCAAGCGAGACATGACATCTTATTTTTTACTCCTCCAAGTCATCAGATTTCCTCCAACAAATGTACAATACGCAATAGTGGGCTTCTATCTCCAAGGTCACCAACGTAACTTGAATCAGAGTATTCGGAAATCCGTACATGCCATGTTTCTTATACACCAAATTTTTCCTGGACAACTCTTGATGTAAGCTAGAATCCTTATTGCAGCTAACCAATGAGTCTCACTAAGTTGATGCATGAATCTACTTAGTACACCGACAACAAAGGTTATATCTTGCATAGTAACTGTGAAATAGATCAACTTCCCAATCAATCTCCTATATCTTCCTGAATCAAGTGTATGACTATCATCAAACTATAAATTCACATTGGCTTCCAATGGAGTTAGCAGGCTTGCATCCCAAAAGTCCTATTTCCTCCAGAAAATTCAGAGCATACTTCCGTTGGCAAAGAAGTACACTATACTTTTGATGTGCAACTTCAATTCCCAGAAGGTATTTTGGACATCCCATGTCCTTGGTGACAAAATGGTGCTTAAGATACTTCTTTGTCTCCAATAGCCCAGCTGAATCACTACCAGTCAGCAAAATATCATCAGCATAAACTACCAGAACTACGATACCAGACTTGTGGGCCGAACAAAGACAGAGTGATCTGAGTGACACCGATGAAAACTAATACCAGAAATGGTAATGCTGAACTTTTCAAACCACGCTCCTGGACTTTGTTTGAGTCCATATATGGCCTTCTTGAGATGACAAACTTTGTTCTCCCCTTGAGCAACATAGCTTGGAGGTTGTTCCAAATACACTTCCTCCTGAAGATCGCCATATAAGAAAGCATTTTAGACATCCAGTTGGAATAAGAGTCATGACAAGTTAACAATAACAGAGAACATAATCCTGATAGAATTCATCCTAGTAACTGGCGAGAATGTTTCAAAATAATCGATGCCATATGTCTGAATATAACTTTTGGCCACAAGCCTGGCCTTATACAGATCCACAGATCCATATGGGTGATACTTTAAAGTAAAGACCCAGCGACAACCAATAATAACATCTGTGGGTGCCGAAACTAACTCTCACGTTTCTCGAGAAATAAGAGCATCCATCTCCTCATCCATAACCTGCTTCCAGGAAGGTACCAATAATGTCTCTATATAAGACCTGGGTAGACTCAGAAGACAGAGATAGAGCAAACTGACGAAAAGTGGGGTTAAAATGAATGTAAGAAACAGAATTCAAAATAGGGTGATTAGTGCAAGACCGTTTACCTTTTCGAAGAGCAATGAGAAATGGGAATATCAAGATCAGAGGGAGATGCTGATGGTTGAGGAAGAGGACCGTCTACTGGAGAGGCGTTAGCCGAAACTGGTTCGAAATCGAGAACTTTTGGGCGATGAGTATAGACGTATCTGAAATTCCGAACTGGCTTTGATGCAGATGGATCCGGAGTTTCTACTGGCAGTACTGGCGGAGAAACAATGAAGCAGTAGGCAACGATATAGACAGTGAAGGAGGAACCGTCTCAGATATAGTGACAAGAACCTGTGGAGAGAAATATGGAACAGACTCAAAGAACGTAACATCAGCTGACACCGAATATTTCTTGGTGGAGCTACCAGTATCCTTTTAGTGTTCTAGAATACCTAACAAAAACGCACTTTATAGATTTAAGAGATAATTTATCTAACCCAGAAGACAGGACCTTAATGAAACAATTACAACTAAAAACACGGGGAGTTATGGAGAATAGTGTTTTGTTGGGATAAAGACAAGAGAATGGAGATATTTTATCGAGAACAGAAGAGGGCATCCGATAATCAGATGACAAGCACTTAACACGGCATCAGACCATAAATATTTTGGAACACTCATATGAATCATCATGGTTTTGCGTTCGTAAACTCTATTTTGTTAGGATGTATGAGAACAAGAGGTCTATTGAATAATCTCATTTTTGAAACAAAAAATAGATACATCTTTTTAAACATACTTCAAGGCATTGTTAGTACGAAGCACACGAATTGAAGTGAAAAACTGAATTTTTATTTCATTAAAGAAAAGTTCAATAACACTGATAACTTTTGATCTCTCTTTTAGAAGATACAACCAAGTCATGCGAGAGAAGTCATCAACAAAGAGTAGAAAATATCTAAAATTATTAATATAAGGCACACGACTAGGTCCCCAAACATCAGAATGGACTAACTCAAATACATAACCACTACGATTATTGACACGACTCTGAAAGGTAGCACGATGATGCTCACCTAACTCACAAGACTCGCAACCTAAAGAAGAAACAAAGGACTCAGCAGGAATAACAGACTGAAGCTTTTGCAACGAAGGATGGCCTAAGTGCCAGTGCCAAAGTAACATGGGAACAGGCTGATCTGCAACTAAGCTAGTAGGGCTCACTCGATCGTCCAAATAGTATATGCCTCCTCGCTCATGCCCCGAACCAATGCTTCTCCCAGTCAACAGGTCCTGAAACACACAATGAGAAGGGAAAAATATTATTTTGCAGTTATTATGTTTAGTAAACTGACTGATAGATAACAGAGAATCGTGAAAAATATAGGACATCAGTAAGGGTCAAGGATGTAGCCTGAACTACCCCCATTGCCTAATACAAGTGAATGAGTATCATCAGTAATTTAACAGAGGGGTGGACACTTGACAATTTTAATGAAACAAACTTTTGTTTAATACCCGTCATATGCGATGAGGCTCCTGAGTCTTATATCCAGGACTTTTGAGGAGAGGCAGTATATGCGTGCATACCTGAAGCAAATGCATAAGTCGCTGAAAGATTATTTTGAGAGAACTCTAGCTGGCGGAGTCTATCATACTCCTGCGACAGTACAACTGTGGAAGAGCCAAGAATAGCAGAAGAAGAGATCTGAGGATTACCACATGTGGCAGAAGGACCAGAATCAGATAGTTGTGCCCACTCAGATCGATCAAATTTCTCCTAACACTTTTCAGAGATGTGATTACTGCACCCACAATGCCTACATTGTTAAGATCCCTTCTCAGAGGCACTCTGTCTGCCTCCATAAAAATCACATCCACCTCCAACAGAGCCACGTCCTCGTCCTCAAAAATTGCGGCCGCGGCCACGACCTCTGTCATGCCCAGAAACCATGACAGACTGCTCAATAGATGGTGTGGAAGAAACATCGCCTGTAGATACTCGCATGACTCTCGAGAAGGTGGCAATCAATGTGGGAATACTATCTCCCTTCAGTATCTAACCCGCACCTAGGATCGTAGTGTAGGACTCAAGCCAGATAGGAACTTTGATAGTGCTAGATCTTGATGATATCCTCTCAGTATCGCCACATCAGTAACAAAAAGCTGATGCATCTCTAGCTCATCAATCAAACCCTTAAGTTCTCCATAAAACTCAGGCATATATCTGTCTCCCTGTTTGAGATCAAACAGTCTCTCATAGATTTCAAATACTCTCGAGGGATTCTTCTCATTGTCGTACATCACTTTCAGTGTGTCCTATATCTCCTTAGCAGTAGTCAAGAACATGACACTATTACTAATCTTCTCCTCTAGACTATTGAGAAGCCAAATCATCACAGAATAATCTCCACTAAGCCAGATCACATAAGTAGGATCTGTAGAAGCAGGTGGAGCTTGAAGAAGGTACGCCAATTTCTTCTAAGCGCCAATGAATATATGGAACACCTGCGCCCATAACAAGTTGTTAGATCCATTCAACTTCACTGTAATCCCTAACATTGTCTTGGGAACAGAAGTCTCAACCATCAGAGATCATATTGAAGGTGAAACTTGTAGTCTCAGACATATTATCCAGTTAGATAAATCACCAGAAATCAGCCTGTAGGAGAAACAAGTAACTTAGTTACCAGATAGTAGTATAGACAACCAGATTAGCCTTAAAAAAATCAATTTTTTAGCCTAAAATAGCCAAATCAGATGTAAACATCTGATTTTGAGTAGTAGACAGATCAGATCTCCTTAGAGAAGTATTGTAGAGCATCTATTAAATTTAAAAGGCCAGATCAGATGTAAAAATTTAATTTTTTTAGTAGTAAACAGATCAGATCTCACCAGAAAAGTCTTGTAGGGCTTCTATTCTTACTGGAGGGCTTCATAACTCTCGTAGATAGCAGGGGCGGTGGCTTCAGGAGGAGGGGCGACGGCTTCAGTAGAGGGAGAGGGGAGAGAGGGGGCGGCAGTTGAAGAGAGGGGTTGATTTTGAGGAAAGCAAGAGAAGAGGGTGAATTTTAGGTTTTAGAATTTCTTTTGCTCTGATACCATGTAGAGAAATAAAAACTCTAAAAAGGATGATCTTATTCATAAGAGAAGATATATATATATATATATATATATATATATATATATATATATATATATAAGTCAAGGGATACGGAGGGTATATGGGTAATAACCTAATAACTCAATACTAATAACCCAACTTAACATTAACTAAAGTGTTTATGGAACTTATAGGATTGCATTGGCATGATAGACGGTACACACATTAACGCAACTGTACCAGAGAGCATAGTGGCTCAGTTTAGAGGTCGAAAGGACCGTCCTACACAAAATGTTCTTGCGGTTGTGACACCAATTAAACAATTTTGTTATGTTATGGTTGATTGGGAAGGCTCCACTCATACTTTGCTTTGTTAAAGGGTGCACTATCATTGCACCCATCAAAAGGTCTTCGTTTATTAAGAGGTAATATAACTAAAAGGACTTTGTTATATAATTTTTATGATTGTAGTTGTATGTAACAATGACATAACTTTGTGTTTGTAGATAAATATTACTTGTGTAATGCCGGAACACTACAATGCCCGGATTCATTGCTCCGTATCGTGGCGTACACTACCACTTAAAAGAGCGAGAAAGGTGCCCTTGAATTGCTGAGAGCTTTTTAACTTTCACCACTCCTCTTAGATAAAAAATCAAGAGTGCATTTGATATGGGGAAAAATCGGTTCAAGATACTTAGTTTCAGCCAGACTTTCCTTATGAGTCAGGTAAAACTGTTATTGCATGTTGCATATTACATAACTACATCATGCAAGCGGACCTTGATGATAGATTCATAGACGTAGTTTTTGATGAAGGACCAGGAGAGGTTTTTGATGAGGTGGATTTCAACACAAGAAACATGACCACGCGACAATAAAAAGAAGCCAACAAAGCTTGGTTGGAAAAGGGAGAGAAATTGGCTAAAGGATATATGGGTGGGTTATTGTGCAAAGCACCATGGAGGAGATGAGACGGAGTAGTTAGTTTTGTCATTATCATGTAATTCGGAATGCAAACTTCAATGTGTATATTATGTGCATCACTTCTAATATTTTCATGAGAATAATCTTCTATAGCCAGTGTTGTGTTGTCTATATTTCCAAGTTATTTCCAAGTATATATTTCCATGATAAATAATCTGCTACTCTTAGTTGGCGTTTAATGTTACTTTCAAGAAATTTTCACATTTATGTTTCAATAGTTAATTGTTTCTATCATATTCATTCTTATTGTATGTTTAGTCTTTATGTGTGATTGAGACTTTGTTAGTTGTTTTACTTTCAATTCCTTTTTAAATATTGAAGTCTTGTATTCTCCATTGTTACAGGACAATGGATCACAAAGAGAAACTAGCTTTTCTGGAGGTATGATCTTTCCAAAGGGTCCTGTAACTCTGTCTATCCCAATGGCATCCCAAGGGATGACTCCTGGTTTTCAACTTGTGGATATAAGTGTATCAGAGTCCTCTCCAACTCAAATTACCATGTCGCCTATCCAATGGCTCCAGGGATGATGCCCAACTATGGGATGCCCACTATGCAAAAGCCTAGCCCTTCACAAGAAGGATTCCTGTCACCTTCAAATAAACCCACTCCAAGCAAGATGTCAAGTAGGATGAATTCTACTTGTAGCATTGAAGTGGATTCCCCCTAAGGAGAATGAGAGTGAAGGTAAAAGGAAGAAAGGGACGAGCTGAAAGGGCATTCGGACCAAGAAATGTAAGACATGCTATGATGAAGTGCTGATCCCATTCTTGGTTGATTTAGCTAGCAAGGGTACAAAATTCACAAAGATTTTCAAAGATAAAGCCTTTGTTATGGTTGCTAATCACATAAAAAATGTGTTCAATGAGGACTACTCACATGTGAATGTGGAGAATCACATGAGAGTTTTCAAAGATAAATGGAAGCTTATATGTTAATGTAAGAGGCCTAACAGAACTGGATGGGATGATGCAACAAAGACCATCATATTGTACAAGAAGACTCATGATAAAGATGTTGAAGTAATGAGATTTATGTACATTCATTTAGTAAGTACACTGTAGATATACGAATGTAATTGATTTGTAGCATTTGTATCTCTCTGTAGAAACATCTGGAACACAGTCATTATCTCAACTAACCAATTGTGAAGTGCGAGGAATGGAATAGAATTATTTGTGGGGAGGATATGGTAAATGGAGAGTTTATGAGAACTAGCTACGACACAGAGGAACCAGAGCCCACCAATCTTCACGATGATGATGGTCCTATTGAGATCCCATCCCTACAAGCCAATAGTGGTGGTGTTGCTTCTCAAAACCTGGATGGTAAGAGCTCTAGGCCAAGTAGAAAGACAGAGGGAGGATGCACAAGCGGTGTTTGTACAAGAACTAAAAGGAGGGTAAAAGATATAGCCGATGCTATTGAAGCTAACCGACAAGGCAAGTGGCTTGAAAAATTGTCGGAAATTAGGTGGGGAATGAATGGATTTGAGATGGGGACTCAGCTTGGTCTTCACTGAGCTCTACAAGAATAAGCTAGATGTGAAGAGCTTTATAGTGAAGCCCCAAGAGATTCAAATGATGGAAGTAATTGAAATCTTACAGCCTGTTTGGTTTGATTGTTGGTTTGATGAAAATGGGAAGAAAATTTTTAAGTGGGAAATGAGAATGGAAAATGTGGAAGTGTAGTGGGAAATTGAGATTTGTACAATTCTCATTTTCGTTATTTGGTTGTAATGTGAAAGTGTAAGTGAAAAAAATATATTGTACTTTTTAGTGTTTGGTTAATAATGTGAAAGTAAAAGTGAAAAAAGTTGACCACAAAGTTGATCATAAAATAATATTAAATTAAAAATTAATTCTGAAGTGATATTTTAAGACTATAATTGTACTACACGTGAGATTTACATGACATCAAAATTAACTATTTTGAGCTATAACTTATTACAAGTGAAATTTACATGACCACAAAATTAACTGTCTCATCCTGAAAGTGAGAAAATGATATCGTAAAAAAGAGGTGTAAAAGAGAGAATGGAAAAGGAAATGAGTTTTTCCATTTCCCATTTTTGATTCAAAACAAACAACGAAAGTGTAAAATGAGTTTTCCTACTTCCTCACATCCCTATAACCAAACACGCCCTTAAGGAAACATGGCCAGGTTGCTAACATGGGAAATTTAATGGGAGATGAAACTATCTAGCTATCTTTGTGTTGTTAGCTCTTTTGATTTTGGTCGAATATCACAAACTTTATGATGATCCTTAATGGACTAATTTTTGTGCATGGTCACGATGACACTTGTCACTTGAAGGTTTATCCTCATTGAGTGATCATGTTTTTGCGCATATACACAAATTTGGTGATACTTGTGTATCAATATTTCACTCTACTTCTATGTATTGTATTTAAACATGTGTCGTGGATTGGCCTCTGTTGGCTTAGTTAATGACTTATCTTTATGTTATATTGGCTTATTGCTACTGATGTTTGATGGAACTTGATAAAGAGCCCTTATTGCCTATGATGCATGTGTTTTTGTTGATGTTATGTGTTGCTAATGTGTTGTGCTTTTGTTGCTGCTTCTGGTTGCTGCTGCTGCACTGTGCGCTTCTGCTAGTGCTGTTTTGTTGCTGCAGCCAGCAGCTGTACTGCTGCTGCAGTGTGCATATGAAGTTTGACAGTCTGTTGCAGCCAGTTTAGTATCTTAGTTTTTCATCCAGTTCATTTGAGAATCTTATTGGATCCCCTTTGTTGTTTTATTGATAAGAATAAGGTTTCAATTTGTGCATTTTGATTGTTATGAGGGTGTTCAAGGTCCTCAAATATATGCATATCTATTTGTATTTTTGGAAGAAGCATTTTCTATTATTTTAGGACCAAACTATATTTACTTGATGATAGACCGTAAAACTTGAGCTATGATGATTCCATTTTAGAACAGAATTTTGATTTATTATTTTTCATGACCCTGATATGGCATTTAATTGCAGTCCAGTTGCTGTAAAATTATCCATGTTTGCTGAGGAAATGGAATTTTGAGCTCATTTGTATTTTTGTTACTAAATTTTTTGAATATCGTAAACTCTTGTTCACATTTTCCCTAATTTTCTAATTCCCTTGTTTGCTTAATTATAAATGAGTTTACCCATTTCTTATTTAAGTTATTATTAATTATTGATATAATTTCAGAAAACCAGATTTCTTAGTATATAATCAATTTATATATTGATAAGTTACTAAAGTTTTGCTGTTAATTAGGTAAAATATAAAAATATATTATCTTTGTTTTATTTCATTTTATATTTTTAATTATTATAGTATTATTTGAACAAAAATGTAATTTTATAGTTTCTTAATCATTTAACCTTTATTTTGATCATGGTAAGCTTGCAAATTTGGAAGGAAAAGTTGGATGATAAAGGGGGGTAAGCTTACCGACACTCTCTTCCAACACTTTTTCCATGTGCAAAACAAACACAAGAACAATGAAGTGGCAACTTCCTTCTTCGAAAAACAGTGAAACAAACACAAAAAGCAAAGAAGAAAGCTTCTTCCAACCTTCCTTCATTTTCTCTTCACCCTCTCTTCTTCTCTCTTCCTTCTCCAAAAACAAACAGGCCCGGAGTGAACTCCAGTACTAAAGCACCCATGGGCCAGAACTTGGCATGCCTAAGGGTTGCCGTGAAAGAGTAAAAGGCACAAGCGGTGAGAATGGTTCAAAATTACTAGAAACTGCTTAATTATAGGAATTTTGACAATTTTGACAAATACTATTTCTTGGAAAACTATGCTAAAACACTAAAACCACAAATTTAAATATCAACAGAAACCACAAATTCACTCAATCTACTTCCAAAAGGAAAAACACACACGAGCACTTATCAATAGAGACAGCAATTGTAAATCTAAAATTGTAAGTGCTCCGAAAGTTGACATAGAATTGCAGCTACAATTAAGTTTTACCGCATACCTTGGGCTTGCCATCTTTAAAGAAAGCGCAGATCGCGTTTCTCTTGAAGATGAAAGTGCGGCCAACAATCTTGCAAATGCTTCAAAAGTGGAAACTTCTGAAGGTACATCCAAGCCAAAGGAATTATAACAGTAGGCGGTGATGCATGCCACACTTTTCTTAAGCAGTGATATCCCTTTCTGTAGGTCCTTGTGAGTCTCAACGGAATGGGGAGAAGCAGTGGGATAATTAAAGCTACTGCTCCCAGCATCAAGATAAGGTTTTCTTTCGGACTCCACAGATGCAACACCAAAGTTGCTAGAGCTTCTATCGGACCATGAAGTATCGCCAGCAGATGAGCAGAAATTCTGACGTGGTATAAAGAGCGGATATTCTTTACTGCAAAAAAGGCATTATAGTTGCAATGTAATAACAAGCTAAGAAAATTATTCCTCAAAACAAATTTTCAAATCCTAATATAGCACCTTTGTGAAGATGGGCGTGCATCCCAATATGAATCCCGCTGCCATATACGGGAACAGGAGCCCTGAAGCAAATTGTTCACAGTTAAGTTTAGACCATCTGGTGTTAAATGTACAGCAAGTTCAACAATATATTAACTGTGGGTGGATTATGATGCAGCATCAATGTCAAACCAACCGTGTTTACTAAAGATGTTCAGCTTGGATATTAGTGATTCACCCTCAAATTAATAGCCAAAAATAAGAGAGAAACATTACCTTTCATCGAAAACTTATATTAATGCAGAAGCATGCTAACTATGAGTCAAATTTAATTATTCATTAATTGTCATTATTGAATATTGTCCATTTCAGTTAGGTGTCAACTTTAGCTTCCTTTCTCTATAACTCTATAAAGTACAACAGGAAATCTTATTGCCAAGTCAAGCGAAAACAAAAAACAACAATACTTGGTGTTCCTTATTTTTCTTTCTAAAACATGATTTATGGCTTACCGCGAACCCTGAATTATGCAGTGCTGGAGCAATCAAGCTTGGGATGGCAAGGTTTAATAGTTGGACCATATACCTGTTATAAAAGAATAAACAAGGATCAATTAGTATAGATTTAAGTGAACAGGGCAAACATCATAAGCTATTAAAAACTGGCAGGTGGGAAGGCAATTGGGATGTAGAAAGTTTTGACATTGACTCTTTAAAAAAGACACAGCAGTTCAAAAAACTAAGGGTTTAAGGGTGCTCTTGACAGCCTGAGTTTAAAATAAATGTGGTTTTAAAAGTCATGTTGTTAAATTGATGATCTCTGAAACCCAAGTTTGTTCATGGTTGGATGCAGATGAAACTCTGATTCACATTTATGATGTTTATTTAGGATCTGGGAATTGGGGATGTAGGTGCAGTGCAGAATCCAATTCATGATAGTTGCTGACCGTAAATCTAGTACAGATACCTTGATTTAGCTAATTAGACTTGGTGATTTGATTATTTAACTGGATAAGTTTACTGAATGATGCAACGACTAGTTAATTAAATGATAGTGGCTGACTGTAAATCGTGGTACAAATATCCAGATAGGTGCAGTGCACAATCAAATTCATGATAGTGGCCGACTGTAAATCGTGGTACAAATACCTTGATTTAGCTAATTAGACTTAGTGATTTGATTACTTAACTGGATAAGTTTACTGAATGATGCAACGACTAGTTAATTAAATAAAACATTACTGAATGTTTATTTAAGTAAGTAGCCTTGAAAATATTTAGTTGAAACATTGCCTTCAGGGACTTGTAAACTTATAAAACTAAGTTTAACTAAATATTATGTGTGATAAACTGATTAATTGCTGATTATTTATTCAATAACAAGTTGCCACCAGAAGAAGCAGCAAGAAGGTTCCAAAATGTAACCAAAAAGGTCCCATGGTGGAAATTCAATAACAAGTAACCAAGTGGACTATTTGTGTATTTCCAATTCCAACTACAAATAGCCAAATGGACTCTAAGTTGCATCTGATGCTCCTGATACTTGATGCCAGGTGTGAATCTGAGTTGCATCTGGACCTCCTTATATAGAGATGCTACTAGGTATGGACCCTAAATTGTATCGGATCCTCCTGATGGCTGGTGATAGGAATAGAAGCTAAAGATAACAATAGTTAATCTAAAAGGGAAAAAAAAACCTTTTGTAGTGTTACAATGGAAAATAACTAATAAAAAAATGAATAAAAGCTAAAGATAACAATGGCAAGGTCTATAGCTTCAGTCTTCATACTTTTCCATGAGCACCTGCAATTACCATACTTTTGCAGCAAGCAATCATAATAATTTTCTGCTTCAAATAGTCAACTCTTTTGAAAGGATTACTTCTTATTAGTATTACATGAAGCTTTGAACAAAGGAAAACAAGATATGTTTAAGCAGGGAAACAGAGGTCTAATTCAATTTTCATTCCTTACCTTCTCAAAGCTAAACAGCCAAGTGGTAAGTACTTGCATAACAACCTAATGCATTTCTTCACCCCAACAGTCAGAGTACAATAATAAAACATTTCTTCTCTCTGCCCAGTCTTGATTCATTTTATAGGATTAGGAACATGCAATTTCTTCTTGTCCATTTAATGCTTTTATTATGCAATACATATCTGATACATAATAACCTTCTAATAACCTTCTGTCTGACTGTATTGCCCAAATTCCCAATCTAACCAATCACCATTTGCTTTTCCTTATAGTATTATCTGAATTTCACATTAATGCCCTTCTTCCTTTGTGTCAAAATTTGGTGGCAAGATATATCTCATTTAATTTGCATCTGGAGTCACCTAGCATTCTCATCCATTGACAGCAAAAACATGTTGTATGCAAGAATCTTTGCCCCAGTTACCCAGCCACAGTCCCATGCTATATAACCGCACAACATCCTGGAAGGATATTTTTTTCAATTTTTCCAGCACATGCACCATATTATGCTTGTATTGGTTTTTTTTTTTTTTTTTAAAGCTTTCACTTGACTCAAATTTGGTCATACATGAATCCTACTTTGACACATTTATTGTCAATCTCATCAAATGTGTCCATAAGAAGTCACTTAAATCATGTGTAACTAGGTTATCAGTTTCATTTGTATTCTGTAGATTCTAAAATTTGGTCAGTGACTTCCATGAGTTTATTCTGAATGGCCATCTCTTTCCTATTATACCTTCACCAGTGATGTAATCAATCAATAAAGTGGAACCTCTTCCTGCTGATTTATGATGTGATTAAATAACATGAAAATTCAGAACATATTCACGATTCTAGTCTTATATAGCAAGGCCAAGATAAAATCCATGTTCATACATGTTATCATCTTTCAATCATATTCTTGACCAAATATTACTGCTCTACATTTTCACATCAGCTTAGGAGCAACAACAACAGGTTCTCTACCCTTTAGGCATTTACACGTAATAAATTGTACCAACAATGGATGTGCAATTCCCAAATCACAGCATCCTAAACGCAATTCCAAGCCATTCTTTTGAAAACAAGATTCAAGAGAGATGCTTGGGGTATAAAAGCTTAACTATTTTGATGCATATTTTTTGCACAAGAGAAAAAAAATATTGATACTAGAATGTTTTTGCTTTGAAAAGGATGGGGAAACACTACAAATTTTTATGAGAATTTACAATACAATAGTAAAATATTGAATATCAACAATAAGGACACCTAAAGTAAAAAAGGGTTTGAAGAGATAACCCTAGAGAAGCTGCAAGCTCTTCAGAAGGAACCGAATGTGGATCAAGCCCTCTGGGCAAACGTGCATTGCATATTTGATCATATGAAGCACCTGAATCATCCTTTTTCCCCCCATCTGAATTCACCTGGAACATTCACGAGTCAAGCATCATGTAAAACTATTCAAAGAGTACCAAAACAAAAACAAATCCAGTATAGACTTTAGACTACACACAAATATTGGTTACAAGATGTTTAAACCATCCCATGTGAACAGTAAAAGCTATATACATCATAAGGCCAATCAATTTTCAAGTATATTGAACCTCACTTTCAGCAGCATAATTCCAACACAAGAGAGTTTGACAGATGAGATTTAAAAATGGAGGGAATGTTCTAGATGGAACAATTTCTTTAATTCTTAAATGGCTTTACATATTACCTTCATCAAATTGTTAGGCGGTTAGGCCCTTTCTATGGTAAATGAAAAGGTACATTCCTGGCCGAACATTCTTACTCTACTTGCAAGGGTCACACCAAGCATGCTTATCCTAATGTTAATATCTAGAAATAAGTGTTTCATCTTAAAAGAACAAATTGTTAGGCGGTTAGGCCCTTTCTATGGTAAATGCAAAGGTACAATCCTGGCCAAGAACATTCGTACTCTACTTGCCAGGGTCACCAAGCATGCTTATCCTAATGTTTATATCTAGAAAAAATTGTTTCATTTTAAAAGAACTTGCTAAACAATATGGGAAAACTTTAAAGTTTTAAATGGCAAAGGCCACAATGAAACAGGGAGTATGCTCTTTCCTATTTTCCAATCTATCTAGCATCCCAAGCTTGAAAAGAATGACTACTTAAGCAGAAGGCCATAAACTACTCGAAACCACAAGTCATTTTTTCTTTTTTGAAATATATTGATGAACAACAGGTAATTGCAAAAGAAGATTCTGTGTTAAACTCAGTGTTCCTTAATATTCAGAAGTTATAATTATTTCACACGGAAGTAGTCCTGAACCAACCAAAATGCCCTAATAATTGGTGATGAATCCTACAAGGAGGGTTAACACTTGACATGGACTTGGAAGTGACCGACTAGGGTTTGACAAAGCTTAACAGATAACTATTAAATTGAGAGGTGTATCACACAGAAATAATTTATCTTCATAAATATTTAGAGTACATGTTCTACTTTGAGTAGCCATTAGCTAACTTAACTACTTATGAAGGGAAACAAGAACATAAAGACCTTTACAATATAAAGGATAGGATGCTGGCTTTGAGTTTGTTGAAATACTATGCCCATTCAGTAAAAAAACAATTGGCCAAACTGATATGTCATACAGCATCATGCGGACTACTAGCGTATATATTCAAATCTGAACAATTAAGCTGACCCTGCAGATAAGGGGCAAGGCTTTCGTCCAAGATTTAATATTTATTGGCTGTACTACATAATTTGATGTAAGTCATGCAAACTGATACAACAAGGTGCACATATCCAAATATTTGGGGGCTATTGATATTGCAGTAGGCCTGGATTTGCTGCCCTGTAGTCGAATGCCATTTCTAGAGAGTGTTCGAAGACTCGGCCGAGTCGTATCCAACTCGGAGGGTGCCGAGACGAGTCCGAGACCCGGTTCGAGGGACCAACTTAGAATCGACCGACTCGGCCAAGACTCGGAGTCAACTCGGCCGAGTCGCGGTCTGACTCGTTCGAGTCGATGCCGAGTCTTGGCCGAGTTGGGTTATACAAAGAAAAAGAAAAAAAAACGCAGACATACCTGATCTAGGGCTTGCCCGCCGCCGCTGCCCTCTCTCCTCTGCCTCTCTCCCTCCCCTTTCCCCCTCTCCCCCTCTCTGTCCTGATCTCCCTCTCTTCTCCCCTCTCCCTCTCTGTCCCGATCTCTCTGACAGAGAAGGAGAGAGAGGGGAGAGACAGAGGTGAGAGGGGGAGAGGTTGAGGGAGAGGGAGAGTGATTGAGAGGAGAGGCTGAGTGAGAGGTAGAGAGGGAGAGATCGATGAGGAAGAGAGTGAAGAAGGGGGGAGAGAGATATCGGGTTGCACCCGATCTCTCTCCTTTATCCTTTTCTTTTTTTTTTTTTTGTTTTAAGTTTTTTTCATATTTATCCCTCAACTTTTTCATATTTTAAATTTACCCTCAAACCATCATATTTCCCTAAGTAACCCCCTCAAAACAAATTTATTTTGGACATGTGATACATGAATTTTGATGGATATATTTTTTACGATTTGTCATGATTTTTTCAGAATTTTTGAGCTTTCTATGTAGCGTTTTACGCTGTAGAAAAATGAAACTCTCAAAAGAAAGGATTAATTTTATTCATAAGGAGAAGAGAGATATACATAGAAGACAAGGAGGGTATATAGGTAACAACCCAATAACCTAATACTAATAATCTAATTTAACACTCCCCCTCGAGTTGGAACATAGACATCTAACATGCCCAGCTTATTACATAGATTAGAAAACACCTGAGGTGAGGCAGTTTCGGTAAGGAGATCAGCCAACTGCTTTAAAGACGGTGTGAACTGGAACGTAACCACTTTTTTTGTCCAAGCATCTGTGACAAAATGATAATCAATCTCAATGTGTTTGATCCTTTCATGAAATACAGGATTCTGGGCAATGTAGATGACAGACTGACTATCACAATGCATAGGCATGAGCCCAGACTATCTGAAATCAAGCTCTATCAGTAGATTTTTTAACCACACCATCTCACATGCCGTATGAGCTATAACTCTATACTCAGCTTCTACACTCGAGTGAGACACATCTTACTTCTTGCTCCTCTAAGTCACCAGATTTCCTCTAACAAAGGTGAAATACTCAGCAGTAAACTTCCTATCTCCTCGGTCACCAGCATATCATGAATCTGAGTATACAAAAATGCACACATGCCCATGTTTTCTGTACACTAACCTTTGTCTCCAATAGCCCAGCTGAATCACTACCGGTCACCAAAATGTCATCAACAAAAATAGTCAGAATTACGATGCCAAACTTTGGGCACCAAATGAAGACAGAGTGATTTGAGTAACACAGAGGAAAACCAATACCAGAAATGATAAGGCTGAACTTCTCAAACCATACCTTTAGACTATCTTGAGTCCATATATGACCTTCTTAAGACGATAAACTTTTGTCTCCCCCTGAGCAACATAGCCTGGAGGTTGCTCCATATAAACTTTCTCCTGAAAATCCCCATATAAGAAAGCGTTCTTGACATCCAGTTGGAACAATAGCCGTGACAAGTTAACAACAATAGAGAACATAATCCTGATAGAATTCATTCTGGAAACTGGCGAGAATGTCTCAAAATAATCGATGTCACATGTCTGAGTATAACTTTGGTCACGAGCCTAATCTTATATCTATCCACATATCCATCTGGGCAGTATTTTAAAGTAAAGACCCAACAATAGCCAACAACAACTACATCTTTTAGTGCGAAACAAACTCCTAAGTTCCTCTAGAACCAAGAGCTTCCATCTCCTCATCCATAGCCTCTTCCAAGCAGGTACTAATAAAGCCTCTGAATAAGATCTGGGTATAGACTCAGAAGACAAAGATAGAGCAAACTGACGATGACGAAAAGTAGGGTTAAGGTGATCATAAGAAATGAAATTCGAAATATGATGATCAATGCAAAACCATTAACCTTTTTGAAGAGTAATGAGGATATCAAGATCCGAGGAAGATGTTGATGGTGAGGACCTACTAGAGAGGGATTAGCCGGAACTGGTTTGAAGACACAAACTTTTGGGCGATGAGTGTAGACGTACCTGAAATCTCGAACTGGCTTTGATGCACGTAGATACGAAGTTTCTATTGGCGGTACTAGCAAAGAAACTGTAGAAGCAGATGTAAGTAACGGCACAGACAGTGAAGAAGAAACAGTCTCAAATATAGTGACAGAAACCTGTGGAGAGAAATATGGAATAGACTCAAAAAACGTAACATCAGCAGACACCAAATACTTTCTAGTGGAGAGATTATAATACTGGTATCCTTTTTATATTCTAGAAATATCAACAATGACACACTTTATAGATGTAGGAGACAAGTTATCTATTCCAAGAGATAAGTCCTGAACGAAACAAGTGCAGCTAAAAACACGGAGTCATGGAGAATGATGTTTTGTTAGGATAGAGACAAGAAAATGGAGATATTTTATCGAGAACAGAAGAGGACATCTTATTAATCAGATGACAAACACTTAACACAGCATCAAACCCTATAAATATTTCGCTCATATGAATCATCGTGGTTCTAGCATTCAGAATATGTCTATGTTTGCGTTAAACAACTCCATTTTATTAGGATGTATGAGAACAAAAGGTCTGATAAATAATCTCATTTTTGGAACAAAAAATAGATACATCTTTTTAACATACTTCAAGGCCTTGTCAGTACGTAACACACGAATTGAAGTAGAAAACTGATTTTTTTTATTTCATTAAAGAAAAATTTAATAACACTGAAAACTTTGACCTCTCTTTTAGAAGATACAACCAAGTCATGCGAGAGAAGTCATCAACAAAGAGCAAAAAATATCTAAAACTCTTAATAGAGGGCACACAACTAGGACCCCAAATGTCAGAATGGACTACTCAAAGGCAGAACTACTACGATTACTGACTCGACTCTGAAAAGTAGCACGATGATGCTTACCTAACTCATAAGACTCACAACTTAAAGAAAAAAATAGAGGACTCAACATGAATAACATACCAAAACTTTTGCACAGAAAGATGACCAAGCGCCAGTGCTAAAGTAAAACTGAATCAGGATGACCTGCAACCAAGCCAATAGGGTCACTTGATCGTCCAAATGGTATATGCCTCCTCGCTCATGCCCCGAATCAATCCTCTTTCCAGTCGACAGGTCCTGAAACACACAATGAGAAGGAAAAATATTATTTTGCAATTATTATGCTTAATAAACTGACTGATAGACAAGAGACTAACAGGAAATCGTGAAACATATAGGACATCAGTGAGTGTCAAGAATGGAGTAGCCTAAACTACCCCATTACCTAATACAGATGACTGGGTACCATCAATAATTTTAACAGAGGGGTGAACATTTGACAAATTTAAGAAAATAAAATTTGTTTAATATCTGTCATATGAAATGGTTCCTGAGTCTAATATCCTGGGTTTTTTAGGAGAGGCAGTATAGGCGTGCATACCTGAAGCAGATGCACGAGTTACTGAAAGATTGTTCTGAGAGAACTATAGTTGTCGGAGTCTATCATACTCCTCATGCGACAGTATAACTGCGAAAGAGCTGAATGAGCAGACGAGGAGACCTGAGGAGTACCACACGGGGCAGGAGAATCAGACTCAGTTGTGCCCACTCAGGTCGACCAAATTTCTCCCAGCACTTTTCAAAGATGTGATTACTACGTCCACAATGCCTACATTGCCGGGCGCCTTTCTTTGAGGCACTCTGTCTGCCTTCATAAAATCCACGTCTACGTATGGATCCACATCCTTGTTCTCCAAAATTGCGACCATGACCTCTGCCACGCCCAGAAATTATGACAGAATGCTCAATGAATGGTGCAGATGAAACATCGGATCCAATAGAGACCGACATAACTCTCGAGAAGGTGACAATTAATGTGGGAATATTATCTCCTCTAATATCTGACCCCGCACCTGAAATCGTAGTATAGGACTCAAGCTAAATAGAAACTTTGATACCGCTAAACCCTACCGATATCCTCTCAGTGTCACCGCATCAGTAATAGCAGGCTAATGCATCTCCAACTCATCAATCAGACCTTTGAGTTCGCCATAGAACTCAGGCACAAATTTGTTTCCCTGTTTGAGCTCAAACAGATGCTCATAGATCTCAATCACCCTCGAGGGTTCTTATCATTGCCATACTATGTATTCCACATCTCTTTAGCAGTGGTCAGAAACATGACACTACCACTAATCTCCTCCTCCAGAATGTTGAGAAGCCATGTCATCACAAAATAATCTCCAATAAGCCAGGTCACATATGTGGGATCTGTAGCAGCAGGTTGAGCCTGAAGGAGATTAGCTAATTTGTTCTGAGCGCCAATGAATATACAGAACGCCTGTGTGCATAACAAGTAGTTTGAGCCATTCAACTTCATCGTAGTCCCCAACATCGTCTTGGGACAGAAGTTTCAACCATAGAAGAGATCATATTGGAGAAGGAGCTTGTAATCTCAGACACAGTGTCCAGCTAGATATATCACTGGAAATCAGCCAGGAAGAGAAACAAGTAACTTAGTTACTAAATAGTAGCATATACAGCCAATTCAGCAGCAAAAGTCATAATTTTTAACCAGAAATAGCCAGATCAGGTGTAAAAATCTGATTTTTAAGCAGTAAACAGATCAGATCTCTCCAGAGAAGTGTTGTAGAGCATCTAAATAGCCAGATCAGATGTAAAAATCTGATTTTAAATAGTAAACAAATCAGATCTCACCAGAGAAGTCTTGTGGGGCTTCATTTCTTGCTAGAAGGCTTTGCAGATCGCGTAGGTAGTAGAGGAAGAGGGCTTGATCTACAAGGCCGATGGCTTCAAGAGAGGGAGAGGGGAAGGAGAAGGGCGACGAAGGCTTGGAGAAGTAAGGGCGTCGGTTTTAAGAGAGGGGATGGCCGGTGGCTTCAGGAGAGGGAGAGGGGAGGGATTGATGATTTTGAGGAAAACATGAGAAGAAGAGGGTGAATTTTAGAGTTAGAGTTTCTTTTGCTCTGATACCATGTAGAGAAATAGAAACCCTCTAACGAAAGGATTAATTTTATTCATAGGGAAAAGATATATACATAAATATATATATATAATAACAAAGAGGGTATATGAGTAACAACCTAACAACCCAATAATCCAATACTAATAACCCAACTTAACATGCGCGTATCGCCCGAGACCGATCCGAGTCGCCGTGACCGATCTGTCTCAGTGTAGGCCGAGTCGGCACCGAGACCCCAAAATTTGAACCATGTTTCCAGATGTGTCATGAGAGGTATCACATCACATTCAGAAAGATGGTTACAATGAATAATAGAAAACTAAGTTTTGGCACTAAAAGATTATGCATTGAAGATGAGAATGCACACTGTCTGATGAGAACATCACACAAGTGTTAGTTGTCTTTTATTGTCTTAGTTTATTTTTAAGTCTAGTTGTTACTTTATTGAGTTTTAGTACCACATCAGTTACACCCGAGTAGTGTCTTTTTGTAAATCCTATAAATAGGCCTCAATACTTTTTATTCAGCAGACAACGATGAATTAAAATTTTTCCTGATGAATTAAAATTTTTCCAGATAAATTTCTTGAGGGTTGAGTTCATGAGATTTGGGTGTAAAGCTCGTGGTGTAAGGCATGTGAAGCTCGTGGTGCAAAGGGTGCAAAGCCCAACTTATCCTTCTTTCTTATCTCCTTCTTTTGAAACCCTAATTCTTTTTTTATTTCTCTTAAAACCTAAATTCTCAAATTTAATTTGAAGGTGATTGTGATCCGCCTGTTGTACATCAGTTTGGTATCAAAGTTTCGGTCTTAATCTCTTTCAATTTCTTTTAGATAAAAAAAATCAGATCAAAGCCCTCAGATCTATTCCCAAAAAATAGTAGTATAGCAAAATTTCCAGAATTCAGTTCGAAATCCCAAAAAAATTCCCTCTACTGTTCATCTTCTCCACTTCAAATACCAGAGAACCCAACTCCCACCACCGCTTCTGCAAGCCATCACCTCTGCCTTCACTCCCCTCTGTCGTCGCCACTCGATCCCCCTTCTTGTGCCGCCATCCTCTCCCGCTGTTTTCCGCCATCATAGCGCTAATCATCTCCTCCTTCCTCCACCTGTCTCGCCCCTCTGTCGTCACCGCCAACAACCGACAATAATCCCGACCACATCCTCATCTCCCACCACACCTTCCTCTTCATCTCCACCTTCTTCCTCACACCCCAAGCTCCTCCAACCATCAGCTGCCTCAGAACACATTAGCACCACCACTGCTCCCCGACCACTCGCCAACGAAGCCGGAGCAACTGCCGACGTCGCCTTGCAAGACCCAGCAACCGCCGATCTCCATAGTCATCTTTTTCCCAACACTCTGACGAGTTCACTGCTGTCCAAAAGCAGTATAGACCACCGTCGTCGCACAAGCCGTCACTGCCCATGCTTCGCCACCACCTGAATGGTCTGCAACCCTAATTTTTGAGCAGGGGAGAGTCGACTGAATTTTATATTAGGCTCGTTTGGGTTTGTTTTAAGCCGACCCAACGCGGATCTGACCCGCGAAGCCAACAGAGCAAGTTGTTTCTGACGTCAGCAACGCTGACGTCATCGGCTCAGACTGAGCCGATTCTAGCCGAGCCAAGATGAGCCGCCAAGCCGATCAAGCCACGGCTGACATCATCTGCATTGTTGCTGATGTCATCGACTTTCCTGAGCTGCACTATTTACTGCAGCAGTATAACGATATTCCGGAGTCCGTTTCAAGCCCGTTTGGAGTCTGATTCGAGTTTTGTCTGAAACGTTGAATCGACAGCTGCGTCCTGGAGATACTGAAAGAATTTCGCAAATTTTGAGCAGCAGATCTGACCACCACAAGCCTCTATTAGGTGTTAGTATTGCTCCCACAACAGAAAAGCAGTGATTCTTAGGTAACTTCTCATCTTATATACTGAAAGTTTATTCATGAGATTTTACTTTTGTGGAAGATAAATAAATATTGATGCAGATGACAAGTTAAACAAGATATGTATGCGGCTATCCCATATTTTGAGGTTCTAGTGACCATTATGAGGAAAATTGAGAAAATCATCTTGAAAATTTCTTCAATTATTTCTTACTAACGTCTGAGCAGAAGTGTCGCTATGCCCAAATAAAGTTAGTTAGAGAACCTTATTGGTGATGGACAAACAATCATAGACTCTGTCAATGCAGATTTATCTTACAGGATTTTCTTCATACTCGGTATGCTCCACACCTTCTTCATGCATCTGAGACAGATTGCGAAGAGCCTAATATTGAGCATGAGCCCGAGTCCGAGAGATCACAATTCGGCGATCTAATTGCTGAATGTAAGGAGATTCTAGTTGACATGGGAAAGATTCTAGAAAGCATGGCTACTAAGGTTGTTACAGATCTCGAACCTCCAGTCCTTATCGAGACAGAAGTTGTTGAGAAACTAAAGCCAGAGCTATAGCCAAAATTTATTGAAAAACTAAAGCCAGAGCCAAAACTAAAAGTTGTTGGGTTGGTGTCCTACAAGAAGAGATTTCCTCACAGTCTATAGAAGTTGAAGAGCTCCTTATTGAGACCCTTTTAGATCTTCCAGTAAAGCCTACCATGAAGCTAGTGCCATCTTGGCAACATGAGGGTCTTATTATCCTTGAGATTGCCTGATGAGTACAACCCCTTGCAGGTATTTCTACAGTAGACAGTTCCACAGAAGAGTGACACCTTGATATGTGAGTTAGATTTCAGTAGAGTTGAGTTAACTTGTTATACTGCATGTATCTTACTCGAGCTACCATCGATTACAGTCGGTCTGTCATGGGAATTAGTTCCACCTCCACCACCTTGATTTCGATGTGATGCACTAGTGATGATTCTTCGACCACCACCATGCCCGATTGAGATGCTTCGTGAGGGGAATCCTCACTCAATAGGGTCGAGTTTTTCCACCCCGGGGAAAATGATGAGGGCATCACACAAGTGCTAGTTGTCTTTATATACTTTAGTTTATTTTTAGTCTAGTTATTGCTTTTATTGTGTTTTAGTACCACATCGGTTATATCTGAGTAGTGTTCTTTTGTAAAGTCTATAAATAGACCTCAGTACTTTTTATATTGTAGACAATGATGAATTAAAACTTTTAAGTTAAATTTCTTAAGCGTTGAATTCATGAGATTAGGGTGTGGAGCCCGTGGTGCAAGGGGTGTGAAGTCTGTGGTGCAAGAGGTGCGAAATCCAAACTTATCCTTCTTTCTTATCTGCTTCTTTTGAAGCCATAATTCTTTTTTTTATTTCTTCTTTCAAAACCCTAATTCCCAATTTCTAATTTGAAGATGATTGTGATCCGCCCATTTTACATCATTGTCTAACTGTTAGCTGCAGTATCCTGGAGACTGGCGCTGGTAACTCAGCTACTCCCACTGGATAATAGTAGCAGCCTAGAAATCACTAGTTTAGTTCCAATAGTAAGCCACAGAGGCTTCTGGATGAGCTACTGTATCAGTCAGCTAAAATACTAACAAACAAGAGAGGTTTGCTTTGGACCTGTCAAGAATACTTTCACTATGATGATGCAATTGTATCGTTGAATCACTGAATGTTACTTGTGCATTCATTATACAGTTGAGCAAAACACAAATCACTATGGAACAATAAAGATTTGTTAATTACGTTGCCCGAGTTATCAGTAATGTTTGTTGCTAAACACTCCTGATCCTAGTTTATTCTATACACTGTCTTCTTGGATCTTTATAATCAATACCACATTCACTTCAATTGGGAACAGAGTATACTAAAACTGCCAAAGCACTTATAATTTATAAAATGCAAAATGACAAAGTACCAAAGTAAAAAGTTATGAACTATTTTATACATGGACTGAGGGGAAACTAAAAATATATATGTTGCTCAAAATCTGGTTTTGGATAATGGTTTTGGATAATGCAAAATTGAGGATATCCCAATATTGATAATGATCCAAATATTTTCTACTACATGGGTACCAAATCCTCTAAGCATGGTTTAAAATTTCCATATCGATATCCGGCCAATAGTTTTTACTATGAATATTGCCAATATGATAATACGACCGGCCTGACATCCCCGACATATAGGGTTAATATCGTATCGGATACTTCAAAACCCATACAATATGTCAATAGATATTGGAATCGGCTAATATTTGAAACCATTCCATAAGCTTTTGCTTAACGATAAACCCAATAGAATGTTGTAAAAAACATATATATTGCAGTCACTTGATGCACTAGTTCAGAGGTTACAAAGTACATGATTTTTTTTTTAATCATTCTAAATGAGGCAGATCATAATTAACAGCATCATATCCCCTGTACACTGCACTGATCTAATTTGCACCAGGCCCTCCCAACAGGATGTCTCCTTTGTGCAAGTTCATGAATATCCATCATAAGGAATATCATAATAAAAAATTACGGGTTTCATTTGGGGTATTATGCAAGTGCTCCCGACTCCCATAGACATTGTGACAATATTATAGGCCAGTTTTGAGAACTCATTCTTCCTGCTCATTCCCATTATTAGTTCAGGCTACGGAACCCAGTTCCTGAGAATGTACTTGTGACAGAGATCATACCCGGCGCATAGGGAACAATTTACAGATCTTTTTATAATCACATGACTGTTTGTGAAGAAGCTCAGAGTTGATTGCCATCTGCAATAGACATACCAAATGAGATCCTTCAACTAAACACAAAAAGAAAGATAAAAGCATAAAAGGACATAGGGGTTTTCTTCAGAAATAATGGGAAAATGAAGAGCAGAGGAACAACCTTCACTTGATTTACTACTGGAAAACAAGAGCTCATCCAACTGCATGATAACAGGTCAACTTAACTAATGCATCGGAAACATCCATAATTTCCTAATGATAAGGTTATATAGAGATACCTCTCTGAAACTTTACTGTCTACAGGCTAACAACTATATACTAAAATTGTTATATCTCTTACATGAACTTCTAAGTTCACTTGATTAATAAATAATACGACATCAACTACCAAGTACTCTGTCTCACAGTTATGTGGTCAGGCCTTGTGGCTGACATTAGCAAACTTTGACCAGAGAACTGACATGATACAATTTCTCAGAACATTTGAACGGTTTTTTTTCATTTCAGATATTAAATATGGAAAACACGTCCTCTAAGACTGCTGAACAGGATATCTGGCTTGTTGATCTATCTTGTGCATATCCTATAGCTCAAATAACAATCTTTAAAGGTTCATAAGATGGTCCAATGTATAAGACCCTCTTCTTTTCAATAACAATCTATAGTATAGATTTCTACAAACCAAGGAGCTCTATGCTGGCTACAAAAAAAACAAAAACAAAAACAAAAACAAAAGATTTGATATGTGATAGA